>QLTV01000220.1:1147573-1157788 GCA_003457575.1 Thermophis baileyi
CTGTTCTGTTCTGTTTTGTTCTGTTCTGTTCTGTTCTGTTCTACTCTACTCTACTCTACTCTACTCTACTCTACTCTACTCTACTCTACTCTACTCTTTCTTGCAAAGAAAAAAGGGAAATTTTGATTGTCTTTCCCAGTTGTGTTTGCACGGGGGTTAAAAAAACATCAAGATAGTAGATCATCTCAGATCTGCTTCCTTGAATTGGAGAGATCACTACTTTTCTATTCAGGTGTGAACATATAGGACAACATCCTAAGCACATTAAAATATGCTACAATTCAACACCTTTCCCTGACTACAGAAAAATAGCCGGCATTAAAAATTCAGAATTCAGTTGATTAAAATGGAATTCTTAATATCGCTCACGTTCTATTTCAAGAGTTATCACTAATAGAGACCCCAGGAGTCTCCATATTTTACAAAAGGCTGAAAATGGCTGTCAGCATCTTGATATGTTATTAGCTTAGCTATCATTAATTTAACTGCTTATAGTTTCCATCTTCCAAAACCAATTTGTTCTTGGGATGAAGCAGAGGGAGGATGAGAAGTTATAACGAATGAGATCGTTGGTTCATTTAAGCAAAACATTGGTGGTACCGAGTAGCAGATTCTCCAGGGTTTTAAGCAGAGATTTGTTTTCAGGATTACTTGAAGATGCCGGGGATTAAATTTAGGACCTTCCACCACTCAGCTATGAATTCTTCCTAACACATCTGGAGACACACACCTTAGGATTGCTTGAAACCATCAGGGTTATAGCTAGTGGTGTAGGAGGACAGGCGGAGCCTGGAGGTGGAATCAAGAGAGGAATCAGCCTAGAATCATTAAGTTCCCACAAGCGGTCTGTTAGGACTCTGTCCACTCAGTTGGGTTGGCAATATATAAACTAACCATGATAGTTTGAACTGTATTGAAGTATTGTAGCTTTAACTGGATGCTGAAAAGTGATTGGATGAGTTTGCTACAGTTAACCATAAGAGGGAACTAGAGAACGTAGTTTTTCTCTCTGTGATTACTTACTGCGTTACACTGTGTGTGATATACTACTATACTGTGTGTATGTATGTATTGAGAGGTTTGTTACTGTATTTGTTAACTATTGACTGATTTAATGTGTATGACGTGGACTGCTTATTGACTATGCTATTGTAAAGTAAAACCTGCAATGCACTTTAACGTATCTGTGTGTGACAAAATAGTTACTCATCTCTGTTCTGGTATAACGTTTCTCTGTGCATCTCCTTGATAACTCAAGGGTTACTCTGCTATTATATTAACACGGTCCATGTCCAACCTCTCTTTAATTCTGTTGTTATCTAGTATCAATTTAGTGCTGACTGTTACTTGACAAGTTTAACGTCAGGTCTGAAGAATCAGGACCACACCACTGTTCCCTCTAAGGTGTGTGGCCACGCGGCTGCGCGGCCGCACACGTAACGAGAGAATGCCACGTGGTAGTTTCCAACTTCCGCATGGCGTTTTCTAATGGCAGAGGCTGCGCGCCTGCGTGCCCACGCACATGAAAAGAGAGCGCCGCGCGCCAGTTTCTAACTGCTGCGCGGCGTTTTCTACTGTTACAGGGAACATTGGACCACACATTAAGTTCTAATTAAGCTGATTTATTGCTCATGCCTGTACACAAGAATCCAGTCAACTACTGGTCAGCACTAAATTGGCCCTAAACCGGCAAGAAAACAACCAAGCTCAGAGAGCACCAAGGACCCTTCATTTCAGCTCTAAGTTACAAATATTCTCCTTTATTGATGCTTTGCCTAGTGTTAAGAAATTCTCCTGTTATTTTCCTGTCAGCTTTGTGAAAGAGAATTTGCTTTTGAATTTTCGTTGTGTGGAAGAAGTTAATTTTAGTGAATCTACCTTGCTGTGCTTTGTGCACTTATTTTAATAACAAGGTAACTAAAGGGTACAAGTGAATGGGCCATCTTCCATTGTATTTTCACCGCTGCAACCATCTGCAAACTCCCCGGCTTCCAATAGTTCCTGGAAAAGAAACTATGATGTCTATGGAGATTCTCAATCATCCACATCATGGTTGTCCCAAAGGTGCTTTTTCCAATAGGCAAACTGGACTTTCTTGGCATTTTCTCCCCTTTGAAAACATTTTACTTCTCATCCAAGAAGCTTCCTCTCTTCTAACACAGTTCTAACTCAGAACTGAAGAAGCTTCTTGAATGAGAAACACAATGTTTTCAAAAAGAAGAAACCAAGAAAGTCCAGTTGCCTTTTGGAAAAAGCACCTTTGGAACAAAAAAACAAAAACAAAACTACAATGAAACTCTTCCCAATATATATATATATTTACAGTAATGGAACAACCCATCAACAGTCCCAACAGAATCTCCCTCAAGCCCCCCTCCGCTAATTAATTAAATCCAGAAAGATTAGAAATAAATTAGAAAGGGATTCTTAAGGTATTTGAGAATAAGGTAGAAAAACAGAAGCCTCTTTGGCGGGGAATGAAAGCGCTTGAGAAATTGCAAGGGAAATTTCAGCACAGCCAAATAATAGGTTGGGAAAGCCATAATTTACAATACTATAGTTTGAGGTTCTAAACACACAACAGGCAAACTACAGGTTAGGTAAGCCTTCATCTCCCTTTCTCTCCAATTTTAGCTTTATATATTCATTCTCGGTCCATGGTGCAGTCGACTCTAGAGATCTCAATCAACAAATGCTCAGTTTTACACATTGGCAAAAATAATCAGAACACAAAATACAAACTATATGATCATGACCTTGTTGATGATCCTTACTCAGTAAAGGACCTTGGAGTACTCATCTCTAAGGATCTAAGTGCCAGAGCCCACTGCAACAGCATAGCTAAGAAGGCATTAAGAGTGGTTAACCTAATCTTGCGTAGCTTCTTCTCTGGTAACATTGTCCTCTTAACCAGAGCATACAAAACATTTGCTAGACCAATTCTCGAATACAGCTCAATAGATACAAACTTAATGTAAACCGATCCAAACTTGATAGCAAAAAAATCAACTTCAACAACAGAGTGATCAATGCCTGGAATACATTATCTGACCCAGTTGTTTCTTCCCCAAACCCCAAAAACTTTAACCTTAGATTATCTACCATCGACCTCACCCCATTCCTAAGAGGTCTGTAAGGGGCGTGCATAAGCGCACAATCGTGCCTACCGTCCCTGTCCTAATGTACCCATATATTCATACTTCTTGTACTCGTAATCTTGCTTGTACTATTATATATATACACAATCATGTTTATACTTTGTCTATACTTTGCTTGTAATCATATATGCTTGACAAATAAATAAAATAAATAAATAAAATTACTCAGGGGTTTCAGAGACTCCAGTCTCCCTATGTAGGGGCTCCAGTCATAGGCAGTTGAAATATGCCAAATAACAATTGACACAAATGGAGAAGAAGAGCGCCCCCCACCCCATCTGCAACCTTTGCAGGCAGTCCAAAAATATAATGAGGTCAATGGCATCTAAAAACAATAACCAACACCCAACACTCCAGAAGACAAGCTCAGGGTTCAAAAAGGTCTTGACAGACTTGAACAATGGGCCCTATCCAACAACATGAATTTTAATGTGGAGAAAAGCAAGGTTTTACACATAGGCAGGAAACACCAAAGGTACAAATACAGATTAGGTGAAACCTGGCTCAAAAACAGTAACTCTGGAGTCCTAGTGGACGATCACTTAAACATGAGCCAGCAGTGTGCAGCGGCGGCCAAAAAAGCTAATACAATCCTTGGCTGTATGAAAACAGAGGCATAGAATCAAGATCATGTGAAGTATTAGTACCACTTTATAAATCCTTAGTAAGGCCACACCTGGAATACTGCATCCAGTTTTGGTCACCACATTAGAAAAAAGATGTTGGGACTTTGGAAAAAGTGCAAAAAAAGAGCAACTGATTAAAAGCCTGGAGAGTAAAACATATGAAGAATGGTTGCAGGAATTGGGTTTGGCTAGTCTAGAGAAAAGAAGGACTAGGGGGGACATGATAGCAGTATTCCAATATTGCAAGGTTGCCACAAAGAGGAGGGGATCAACTTACTTACCAAAGCACCTGTAGGCAGACAAGAAAAAATAATCAAGAAGAGAAGCAAGGAGAAACTTCCTAACAGTGAGGACAATTAATCAGTGGAACAGCTTGCCTTCAGAAGTCGTGGGTGCTCCATCACTGGTTGTTTTTAAGAAGAGACTGGATAGTCACTTGTCTGAAACAGTATAGGATCTCCTGCTTGAGCAGGGGGTTGGACTAGAAGACCTCCAAGGTCCCTTCCAGCTCTTCTCTGATTGATTGGTAAGGAGTTCCATTGAAATTTCAAATAAGATAAGGAAGGTTATGGTCCTCTCAACCTGGAGGTCAATCACTGCAGTGACCAATGAAGTAAGCCTGAACCCTGGCTACAAGAGTCCAGATATCAGCTGGGTGACTTTGGGCCAGTCCTTCTCTCTCAATCCAACCCACTCCACCTCACAGGGTTGTTGTTGCGAGGAAAACAAGAGGAGGAAGGAGAATTGGGTGTGTTCGCCGCCTTGATTCATTCAAATGCAATTGAATTGAATAACCTTTATTGCAGGGGTGAAATTCAAAAATTTTCCCTACCGGTTCTGTGGGCGTGGCTTTGTGGGCGTGGCAGGGGAAGGATACTGCAAAACCTCCATTCCCACCCCACTCCAGGGGAAGGATACTGCAAAATCCCCATTCCCTCCCCACTCCTGGGGGAAGGATATTGCAAAATCTCCATTCCCACCCCACTCTGGGGCCAGCCAGAGGTGGTATTTGCCGGTTCTCCGAACTACTCAAAATTTCCGCTACCGGTTCTCCAGAACCTGTCAAAACCTGCTCAATTTCACCCTTGCTTTATTGTCATTTTCCTGTATACACAATGGCACACATTAAAATGAAATTCCGATGCAGCACTCTCAAAAATAGGAAAACGCCACCCACCAAACAATGTCACCATCCCAAGGATAATAATAATAATAATAACAACAATAATAATATAATAACAGCAGCAGCAGCTATGTGTCAGAATGGTCAAACAAGTGGCAACTTCAAATCTCAACCAACAAATACTTTGTCTTACATATTGGCAAAAAGAAATCAGAACATAAAATACAAACTAGATGGACACAACCTTGTAGACGACCCTCACTCTGTCAAAGACCTTGGAGTCTTAAGAGTTGTTAACCTAATCTTGCGTAGCTTCTTCTCTGGTAATATTGTACTGCTAACTAGAGCATACAAAACATTTGCTAGACCAATTCTCGAATACAGCTCATCTGTCTGGAACCCGCACTGCATATTAATACAATTGAGAGAGTCCAGAGATATTTCACGAGAAGAGTCCTCCATTCCTCTACTCGCAACAGAATACCTTATGCCACCAGACTTGAAATTTTGGGCTTAGACAACTTAGAACTACGCCGCCTTCGGTCTGACCTAAGTGTAGTACATAAAATTATTTACTACAATGTCCTACCTATCAATGACTACTTCAGCTTCAACCACAACAATACACGAGCACACAATAGATACAAACTTAAGGTAAACCGCACTAAACTCGATTGCAGGAAATATGACTTCAGCAACAGAGTGGTCAATGCCTGGAATGCACTACCTGACTCTGTGGTTTCTTCCCCAAACCCCCAAAACTTTTTAACCTTAGACTATCTACTGTTGACCACATCCCATTCCTAAGAGGTCTGTAAGGGGCATGCGTGCATAAGTGCACCATCGTGCCTACCATCCCTGTCCTAATGTCCCCTTTTATTCGTATCCATTTCATGTATTAATAACCATGTTTATTAATGTTATCTAATACATGCTTGACAAAATAAATAAATAAATAAAAATAAATAAATAAAAAATGCCAAATTATACAAAAATGACCGTAACACAGACACAGACACAGACATAGACACAGACACAGACACAGACATACAGACACACATTAATCACAGTCCATTTTGAATACCTAACGGAAAAAAGAGTCTTGAGAATTTACAAGGTTGATACTATATGGTACCAAACTGTTACAGAATCTTGTTGTTCTGCTTTGGATAGCACAAAATCTCCTCCCAGAAGGTAACAAGGAAAACCAGTCAAGGAGAGGATGTGTCGCATCCATGACAATACTGTGGACCAGCGCTTATATGCCATGTCTTGGATAGAAGAAAGTGAACATCCAATAATCTTTTCCCTTTAAAAATAATAAAGGCAGGATATCCACAACAATAAAAAAAATCTAGACACCTAAAATAATCTTCAACAGATCCCTCCCATCTTCTCCAGAACATTTCCTAAAAAGTGAAGTTTGGAGACTGGGTAGAGGTCATCTGTTACGGTGGGAGCAGGGGTGGGCTGCCGGGGGTTCACAGGGGTTCGGGAGAACCTCTAGCTAAGATTCTGTGCAGTTTGGAGAACCCCCAAATCCCACTCCTGGCTGGCCTCGCCCACCCCTCCCCTCCAGTGGTGGGATTCAATTTTTTTTACTACCGGTTCTGTGGGCGTGGCTTGGTGGGCGTGGTGTGGCTTGGTGGGCGTGGCTTGGTGGGCGTAGCAGGGGAAGGATACTGCAAAATCTCCATTCCCTCCCCACTCCAAGGGAAGGTTACTGCAAAATCCCCATTTCCTCCCGATCAGCTGGGACTCGGGAGGCAGAGAATAGATGGGGGCAGGGCCAGTCAGAGGTGGTATTTACCGGTTCTCCGAACTACTCAAAATTTCTGCTACCTGTTCTCCAGAACTGGTCAGAACCTGCTGAATACCACCTCTGCTCCCCTCCCCTCCCAGAAGTCCCCACGCAGCCCGTTTTGGATGCAGGTAAGTGCAGGGCGTGCGCGGAGGCTCGGGGACGGCGAAAAACAGGCCTACCGGAAGTTCGGGAAGGCTGGAAATGGGCCCATTTCTCACTTTCAGAGGGCCTCCGGAGTCTGGGGAGGTTGTTTTTGCCCTCCCGGAGGCTCGAAGAAAGCCTCCGGAGCCCGGGGAGAGCAAAAATGCCCCCTCCCACCGTGGTCAGGAGGCCAACTAGGCCACACCCACCATGGCCACGCCCACCCAACAACCGGACAGAGAACCCCTTGCTAAAATTTTTGAAGCCCACCCCTGGGTGGGATTGAGAGATGGCTTCTTCAGGGGTGGACATACCACCCTTTCAAAGCAGCTGCTACACTCCTACACTAAAACGGCATTCACCACTCCCCAGATTCAACCTGAAGTAACCAGATTCCCTTCCATAGATGGCAGAGCTCATGCTGCAGAGAAGCATCTCTGCTTCCTTGAAGTTCCTAAACTCCAACTAATCTGAGAACAGATGTTGCCCTAGTTATTTCATCAAAAATCTGCCCTGAGCATAGAAGAGTGATTTTATCAGCAAAATATTTATTAAACATTTCACATCAGCCAGTAGGTAGGGTCATCAATTTGTGTCTCCTGAGCAGAGAGCAGGCCATCTCCAACAAGGTTTTAGAAGACATTTTGATGATGCAATAAGAACTAAAAAAAAAAAAATACTGCTCCTTTCATTTCCAGAGTACAGGACCAAACACAAGCTCTTCAGTATATCTGATCTGCTGGTGACCTTCTACCACTGCACCGTAGAGACTATTTTAACTTACTGCACCTGTGTATGGTTTGCCAATTGCACAGTGGCAGATAGGACAGCGCTCCAGAGGGTTAACACCATTGCCCAGAGGATCATTGGTTGCCCTCTCCCCTCTTTGGAAGAGCTTTATAGCTCCCGCTGCCTTAAGAAAGTTCAAAACATCCTTAAAGATCCATCTCATCCTGGGCACCCTTTTTTTGAACTATTACCATCTGGTAGATGGTACAGAATAATAAAAACAAGGACAAATAGGCTGAAAAACAGCTTCTACCCCAGAGCAGTAAATATATTGAATTCTACTGTATAGTGCAACACTAATGCAATATCAGGGGTTTTACTTTTACTTGTATAGAATGTGAAGGAGGTGTGTTTTTGTTTTATTTTTTATAGTTTTCTTATGTATAATGCAGGGGTGGGTTCTGGATCCTTTTGCTGCTGGTTCGCTCAGGGTTACGCCGGACGTGTGTGCGCGTGTCCCCGCAGCAATCAAAAAATAGCTTTTGCGCATGCGCAGAAGCAAAATCCAAGATGGCGGCGCCCATGGAGACACTGACAGAACCGGCTCTGTGACATCATCGCCGGTTTAGTAATGGTTCTAAAGAACCGGATAGAACCGGTAGGAACCCACCTCTGGTATAATGTACACTGAAGATGGCATTTAATTTCGTTGTACGAGGTGCAATGACAATAAAGTAATCTAAATCTAAATCATATTTGTTCCTCACTGTCCTCAGTTGGTGCTATAGCCTTTCTTTCTACTACTACATTTCCTGGACTACTTAGGAGCAGTAACATCCAACACCCTTGTCATCTCTATGTTCCAGAAATCAATGAAGTGGACAGCGAAGCTGCCCACTAGATTGATTTCAATGACAACTAAGCCTAAGAGCAGTTCTCATCTAAGATAAATGGAGAGCATTATATCAATAAGAACACAAGGTGAACCACAGGTCAAAGGCCCACCTAAGGCAACGGTCTCTTTCACAGCTGTCACAAAGCTTTTAGTGGACTAGCAGCTTCCTACATCAACAACCGCAGCTGAACTTGGAAACAAGAGATTCAGATGTCTGAAAGTTCATGATATCCTGATTCTCCATAAAAAGCAAACCTCTCCTTTTGCAACTCAACTCTGTCCCATCCCCTCCTTGCTATCCCTTTGCAAAATGCCCCTAAAATATCGCATTTTTTAAAAAAATCCTCTCTCAGACTTCGAGACCGTCAGCTTAATCTGTCAACGGTCTCCCATACTTTGTGTTCCTACCAAATAAATCAATAGCTTTTTCTCATCTTGTTCTCTGAATCTGTAACGATCGCTTGTCCAATTTCGCTTCCATCCACTGGTTGCCTTGACAGTTTGAAACTCTCCAAGTTAACCTTTGCTTTAAAAGCCATTGCCCTGAAATTGACTTCTGGGAAAGAAAATGCATTAAGGAAGTATTTTTAGCCCTTTAGAAGAACAAAAACTCTCCGTCGTATTTCGTGAGGTGGAAGGCAGGAAATCCTGACTTCTAAGGCAACTGCATGGTCTCCCTATTTTGTTGGCACTTAATGTAGCACCTGCTGCAGGAAATTAAAGCTTGATTTTCATTTCCTTATAAAACAAGAAGAGCAAATATAATGAATAGATACTTACTTGTTACAAATGCAAAATGGAGTTAACAGAATAATAGAGTTGGTAGGGACCTTGGAGGTCTTCTAGTCCAACCCCGTGTTCAAACATGAGACCCTATACCCGTGATAGCGAACCTATGGCACGCGTGCCAGAAGTGGCATGCAGAACCCTCTCTGTGGGCACGCGTGCCATCGGCAGCTGCTCTTCTGGTTTCCGGCGCGTGCATGCGCGCCGGCCAGTTGGTCTTTGCACACGCCAGAGTGCCAGAAACCCGAAGACCATTTGGCCGGTGTACATGCATGTGCCGGCCACCTGGTCTTTGGGTTTCCGGTGCACGCATGCGCACCAGCCAGCTGGTCTTTGCGTGCGCTGGAGCGCCAGAAACCCAAAACTTTGGGTTTCCAGCGCTCCGGCGCGCGTGTGTTCCGGTTTGGGCACTCGGTGCCGAAAAGTTTCGCCATCACTGCCCTATACTGATCTGGACAAATGGCTGTCCAATCTCTTCTTAGAAACCTCCAGTGATGGAGCACCCACAACTTCTGAAAGCAACTTTCCTTTGAAACAGGCAAGATTTCAACTCAGCAGTAAGATTCAATGGTATTTTTCACAAATTTCTAAATTTACACATTTGTTTTTAATCTCAGATTCATGTTGGCCTGTGGCAGAAAAAAACTGATGATTGTAAGCTCATTTATATTCATTTATATAGACCAGTGATGGCGAACCATTTTTCCCTCGGGTGCCAGAAGCGCGCGCACGCCCACACCCATAATTCAATGCCCCCGAACGCACCACACCCCCTGCGCATGCACGTGTGACCCCCCGTGCTACCCCGCCCCCTGTGCATGTGCGCACGACCCCCTCCCTCTCTCCCCCATTTCCTGACTTCCGGTGGGCCTGGTAGGCGCATTTTTCGCCCTCCCTATGCTCCAGAGGCTTCCTTGGAGCCTGGGGAGGGCGAAAATGGCCTCCCCTCCCCG
>QLTV01000220.1:1181624-1218232 GCA_003457575.1 Thermophis baileyi
ATGGGGATTTTGCAGTATCCTTCCCCTGGAGTGGGGAGGGAATGGAGATTTTACAGTATCCTTCCCCTGGAGTGGGGTGGGAATGGGGATTTTGCAGTATCCTTCCCCTGGAGTGGGGTGGGAATGGGGATTTTGCAGTAACCTTCCCCTGGAGTGGGGTGGGAATGGAGATTTTACAGTATCCTTCCCCTGCCATGCCCACCAAGCCACGCCCACCAAGCCACGCCACGCCCACCAAGTCACGCCCACAGAACCAGTAGTAAAAAAAATTTAATCCCACCACTGGTGTCATTGATATGTCTTCCTATGCCTGGACGTTCAGCAACCCATCTGGCTTTCTGTAGAAAGACTATTGTATAGACTTTGGGCTCATGAAATGAAGTGAAGGTGGAAGTTCCCTGCTTTCTCAGTTTTTCCTAGTGCAACTTTGATTTCCAATCCTCTGAGCATTTTTGTTGCCCTATCTTGAGTGCTCAAATCAGAGAAACCACCAAATCTTTACAGGCAGTCCTTGACTTAGGACCACAATGGAGCCCAACATTTCTGCTGTTAAGCGAGACATCGGTTAAGTGAATTTTGCCTCATTTTACGACCTTTCTTGCCACAGCTGTTAAGTGAATCGTTGCAGTTGTTAGTAACACGGTCGTTAAGTGAATCTGGCTTCCCCGTGGACTTCGCTGGTCAGAAGGTCGCAAAAGGGGATCGCATGACCGTGGGACGCTGCAACCGTCATAAATATGAGTCAGTTGCCAAGCGTCTGAATTTTGATCACATGACCATGGGGACGCTGCAATGGTTGTAAGTGCGAGAATCAGTCATAAGTCACTTTTATCAGTGCCGTTGTGACTTTGAACAGTCACTAAATGAACTGAGTTGTGTCCTTTGAAGGATACAACTCATATTATGCCTATCTATATTGGTGTGTCTCTTTGTAGGAGCCGAGGTGGCGCAGTGGTTAGAGTGCAGTACTGCAAGCTACTTCAGCTGACTGCTAGCTGCAGTTCAGCGGTTCAAATCCCACCAGGCTCAAGGTTGACTCAGCCTTCCATCCTTCCGAGCTGGGTAAAATGAGGACCCAGATTGTTGGGGGCAATATGCTGACTCTGTGAACCGCTTAGAGAGGGCTGTGAAGCGGTATATAAGTCTAAGTGCTATTGCTATTGTATGTCTGTCTGTATGTGATATTTTGGGAAGCTCCGGAATGGAAATTGACACACTTTTTTATCAGGTAGATAGGAAGCAGTTTAAAGAAACCCAACGGGCTCAAATCAGAGTAGACAGAAATGAAAAATGGCAGAAGATTGGTGTGGAAAATTTTCACTCATTAACCTGGGGAAATACATTTGCTTGTTCCATTGGCACACATTATAAAAAGAAAATGTTCTCCAGAGCTGCATCCACATAGATCTAACTTGGTTATGGTTATTGGTTGGAGGGTGTACCAAACTACAATGCTGTAGCTCCACGGAATTCACAGTAAAAATGGATTTTAGAGATTATATGTAACGTGCCTAGCTAAATTGCTATTTTAGACTTTCTTCCCATATAAGCGAAATGCTCAGATTTTCAAATGCACTCAATGGCCACTCATAAAAACCCACAGCTACATTTTATTTCCTTGGTGCATTTACCCATTATGTTATCGTCCAGGTTTGATTACCTGGAGTATATTTCTTGCTGGAGGTGTAATGAAAACAGTAATTTCCAAACAGGTCCCACTGTGAACAAAAACCAAGGGGGAAAAAAAAAGAAATTCTGCTGGAATAGAGACCTTTTAGGCTGTCATTTCCTTTAGTAACTGCCATCTAGGTAAACAACCAATTCACAGTCACGGTTTTGCTTAAACTGTATCAGTGCCAATTTACAGGTAGTTCTTGACTTACGATCGTTCGTTTAACAATGGTTTGAAATCTTAGAAAAGGAATTATTTTTGCTAGGCATAATACCCAGTGGTGGGTTGCTGCCGGTTCGGACCGGTTCACCCGTACTGGTGGTGGAAATTTGCACCTGCTCGCCGAACCGGAAGCGATGGCCGGCTGTCCACGCCCCCGAACCGGTCCTCCGGACGCTGCGGCTGGCAAAGAACCCTCTGCTCATGCACAGAGGTTTCTGCGCATGCACAGAGGGTCATTTCCCCGACGTGACATAGCAAAACGCGCACTTCCGTCACGATGCGAACCGGTAGGGAAGGTAAGTGGAACCCACCCCTGATAATACCAGAATAATATGATAAAGGGAATGTATATTTGTTATTACATGTCTTGACAGCAACAAGAATTGTATATGTACAATACTGGAAGAACAAGGAAACACCCACAGAAGAAGATATATTAAAAAAAAAAATACTAGACCCGTGATGGGGAACCTATGGCACGCATGCCAGAAGTGGCACATAGAGCCCTCTCTGTGGGCATGCGTGCCATCGCCCCAGCTCAGCCAGCTGGTTGTCGGGTTTCCGACCCGTGCATGTGCACTGGCCAGCTCATCTTTGGGTTTCCGGTGCTCTGGCGCGTGCGCGCGCGTGCGCACCTTCCGGTTTGGGCACTCTGTGCCTAAAAGGTTTGCCATCACTGTACCAGACTGTGCAGAAATGGACAGACTAACACAAAAGAAAAGGAAGACACAGAGTATTATCAAACATGGAACTTGTTTTATCAAGGGTTGGATAACAGAGTTAGAAATTAGGATTTTAAAAAAGTATTATTATGTAAGCAACTGACCCAGACAGTACGCTGTTCATTAAGCACTTATTTTATGTAAAAGAAAAATATATAAATAAAATGAAAAGAAAAGAAAAGAAATCTTGGAAAAAGTGACTGCAAAGATGTTACCTAGCCTGGTAACGAAACGTTCGAAAACCAACCCACAAGCTCGGAGAATGAACCTCCACCCTCATCCTACACCCGAGCTACAGATAGTTGCCACTATTGCAAACATTTATCACATTTCCAAATATTTGCTTCAGATTCAATACTCGGTTTCCCTCCTTTACTCTGTTCTCAATTAATCCAAACAAACTTCTCGTTTTAAAAGCAAATTATCTGAGACAATAATGTAATCTTGCTTTTGAGAAATGGTATACAGCCACGTAAGCTGAAGCAAACTTTTATCTCGTGCAAAGAGTTTAAATCTATAAATCAGTAAAAACGCATACATACATGAAATTGATGTAAAACTCACACAAACAATGGTGGCTAAATTGGCATTCAGCTGAGCAAATCTCAGGTCGGCATGAAGTTGTAGGATACACACTTAGTATTAAAAGAGAAAAGGTGCACAGAATTTGGAAGGCAGTATGTAAACTGTAAAGGAACCCAATTTGTTTTAAGGACCCAACTGTATGTCAAACAATAGTAGTAGTGGTATTAGTAATCATGATGATAATAACAAATGTTTTCTACCTTCCCAATCTCAGTTTTGTCACAGAGGTTATCAGTACCCAGGTAGTCTTGAAACAAAACAAAACAAAAATAGGACCTGAGACCACTGAGATATCGCAAGAGTACAACTGAAAAAAAAAAATCACAGAAGAAGACAGTACAAATCACTTCTATCAAATTGCCAATGCAGTCCCTGAAACTCAGTGTCAACATTAAGAAGACGGAATGTTTTTCTTAGTTTTAATGAAAAGCATCAAAGAGCTTACGTGATAGAGGGGAACGGTGTTGCTTTCAGCTAAGGAGAAATTTAGGATATCCTGCTGTCCGGGTTCAAGCCGTACATTAGTAGACGAGGTCATCACGGAGGAGCTAACAGGATAATTAGGACTTCCACTGTTCTTGCCCTTCTTCCTTGACCGCCGGCCTGTATCACGCTTGTTATCTTTTTGGGTCAATGGTTCTTCTTGGATCACTAAGATCTTGTCATCACTCAGGTATCGTAGGAGCGAGTTCTCAGAATCTTTTGTCAGAGCGAGGAAGGAGAAAAAGGGGAAAGTGAGAGCTAAAGAGGAGATCCATCTTTGTCCTTATGCTGATTCAAAGAAAAATGTCCTAACTGGCCTCGTTCCCCCTGGACTTCTAAGTCCCCTTTTCTAGTGCAGTGTCTACGAAGAGATCAGAAGCTCAAACTGTGTAGAAGCAAGCAGGCTTCCTGAGTCATGGTGCTAGATGGATTGTCTCCAGCACACCATAGTTCAAGTTAGCCATGGTTTTTGGCATAGGAAGCCAACTTCATTTGGCTTGAGGATCAACACAGGCATTGAAGGACACATTGAAAGCTATATTTTAAAAGCAGCCAGAGCCAATGCCAATTTTCTGGGAAGATTTTAGGAATGGTAAGAGGTGAAGAGGGGGTTTAAATATGATGAAGAAACCTTAGTAAAATGGGTATCAGATGGTGGATAAATCACAAGAGTTTGCTCAAGGGAGTGTCACATCTAGAACTGTATGTTTTGAGCAACCCAATCCATTTTAAAAACTCCAACTTTTGTAGAGCACAATGATTACAAAATATGACTTCAGAACTTTTCTTGGAGAAATGACAGCAGCATAGATAGATTGATTCCTTATTACTGAAAGTCTTCAAAACTTCATAATATCATCAATGAACCACTACTGAACTTCACCTCAACTAAAAATTACCATGAATTTAAGATGATGGACACAACCTCTGAAGAAGTTCAAGGACATTAGATTAGAAGTGGTATATACAGAAGCAACAACATGCAAGAGAGAACAGAATATTGAACATTTTTCATTAATTACCTTGGCTCATTTCTTAGTCAGTGTTTATGAGGTAGGAATGTCAGAGAAATATGTTATGACCCTCATTTTAAGCGAATTCATCAAATCCCCATTTTTCAGTCTCCCCTGGATGAAGACTTCTTTTAGAATCCACATATTCATCTGATTCTGTGCATGTCTAAACACATCTATGAGATCTACTTTTCCATATACTTTAGGAAATTGCTTACAAAAATGTGCATATTGAGGAAGGAGAAATGCAAAATGTACACATGTATGAAAATAAATGTGAAGAAAAAGAAATGTGATTTTCATTTGCAGAAATTTGCTGGCAGGTCAATAAGACCAATTACATGCAAATCAGAAATATACAGACATCCCTTTATTCCTCTTGCCGAAAAATAGCCTGAGGGCTCCTTGGTACTCTCTGAGCTTGGATTTTTTTTTTTTTTTTGGCAAATGTTTTATTATTCAAACTAGGTAGCATCATCAGACGTTACCTAGTTTGGGTAATGAAACATCTACAAGAAAACATGGGCATAGCTAGTCTAGTGAAGAGAAGGACCAGGGGAGATATGATAGCAGTGTTCCAATATTTGAGGGGCTGCCATAGAGAGGAGGGGGTCAAGCTATTTTCCAAGGCACCTGAAGGCCAGACAAGGAATAATGGATGGAAACTGAACAAGGAGAGATTCAACCTAGAAATAAGGAGAAATTTTCTGACAGTGAGAGCAATCAACCCATGGAACAGCTTGCCTTTGGAAGTTGTGGGAGCTTCATCACTGGAAGCTTTCAAGAAGAGACTGGACTGCCATCTGTCAGAAATGGTGTAGGGTCTCCTGCTTGGGTGGGGGGTTGGACTAGATGACCTACAAGGTCCCTTCTAACTCTGTTAATCTGTTAAAACAACCAAGCTCAGAGAGCATCAAGGACCTCTCATTTCAACCCTGAGCTACAAATATTCGCCTTTATCAGGAAAATAGCCTTTCATCTCAAGTTACCACATTGAGTGAGTTGGATCAAGACTAGAGTATTGAGATGGTCCTGGCATCTAAAAGATGGTTTGTAATGATACAGCCCCATCCTAATAAATGCTCAAGAAAAATGACATGAACTTGGATTGTTTGGTTCACCAGAAATGATGGGCTAGTTTGAAGAAAACACGAGTCCTTTTAATGTCTTTTATTTGACTGTATTGGGCAAGAAACACACTCACCGCGACTACCTCTCTTGTACATGTTTGGCTCTTTTGAATCTCCTATCCAGCTGTATTCTGTTGGCATAGAAACTGGCCTCAGATCACCTGTGAAAAGTACAAAGAGGAACCAATTAACACATCGAGACCCATTAAAAGGAGGATTATGCGCATTAAAGATGGGAGACAAGTTAAATTAAGAGGAGCAACAGCTGCTGGGTGCAATGAATAAATCTTTGCAGTTTTCAAAATGTGCTGTAATGGACAAAGTGTACACCAGAAAGCAGCAGATGTTCCTCCATTGGGACATGTCCTGCTCAGGACATAAGGCAGTCTTGGTACATGTAATCCTAGCTTGGTCTTGAGGACAAGATGAGATAGCAGCTAAACCTGAGAGTCCACTAGACCTAATGGTGAGGCTGGAAAAAAAGCCATTGCTCCCGATGCTGGATACTCTTGACATTTGAACTCAACTCCAAAGTTTTGACCATCCATCTTGTATGAACATTGTCATTGTAGAGCAGAAAGACAAAAGGGAAAAAAATGGAGGAATTGCTCAGCTGCTTGGGAAGGAGACATCTTAGATATCTACTAGACATCATTGTTCCAAAGTGTAGAAAGTTAGCATCCACCCCTCTCCTACCGTGTTTCCCCGAAAATAAGACCCTGTCTTATATTTTTTTTGAACCCTGAAATAAGCGCTTGGGCTTATTGCCATGCACTCAAAAGCCCGATTGGGCTTATTATCAGGGGATGTCTTATTTTGGGGGAAACAGGTTAGAAGAATGAAATATTTTGAGATATATTAAAAAGGCAGAATATTTCATTTCCCTAAATGAGAAATGGAGAAACATGCTCTTGAAAAGCAGCCCCCACCTTCCTTAATAGCCCACAGCAGATGTCAGCACTTAAGAGATAAAGGGATAGATAGCTCCATTCATAAGCAAAGCAAATGCTGCAGGCAGAAATCCATTCAAGACAGGATATTTTGAAATTCCCTGCAGCAATGTCTGAACAAAGGTAGGATTAGACCTCAGCCATAATAGGAATTGCCCAAAACCTTTTCAGAACACAAGCTCACTACATTGCACAATCTCCTAAGGACCAGCAGTCCAAACTTCAACCAAACCTGGGAGCTCAGACAACCTACAGAGCCAGCTATGACCCCTACAACAGCCAATAGAATACATGTTCTTGCATAGGAACAGGAAGTTCAAGTGCAAAGGCCAAGAGAAGGTATAAAAACCCCTCACTCTCCACTCCATGTGGCCAGCTACCCAGAATCACACGTGCTTGGTGGTTCTGCTTCATCATTCAACCATCTTTCCAATCAGCCTCCATGTTTCCAGTGTCTTTCTCCCAGCTTGGAACTGCACCAGATGAATATTTCTTCCAACAAAAGTTACCAAGATCTAATCATTAGAATTGATCAGTGCTGATTATGCTCAGAGAAAGAATGGAAGTTTCCACAATCTCAGCTTCTATCTTAAAGTGTTCAGACCCTGAGAACGTTTTCTTTTCTTTTTTTTAAAATAATTTTTATTGAATTTTTTCAACATTTAAAATCACATATTCATTTTTACAGCTATCCATTATCGGTATCAATCCTAATTTCAGATTTCCTAATCTTAGGCTACTGTTTTATACATTTTGTAGTTTCTTTTTAATTTTCTATATACATATTCAACTATATTATACATTTTACTATTTCTATTACAATATTATATACAGAACAATCTAATTGTAAATATAAATATACGTATACACACACACACACACACACATATATAATTTCTAATCCCTATTTTGTGTAATCTTTATGCATTGATTTTACTGTTGTGTTCAAGCCAATTGTACCACTTATTCCATATCTTATAATAATCAGTTTCCTCTCTGTCATGTAATTCCATTGTTAATTTGTCCATTTCTGCGCATTCTAACACCTTTTTTTATTATCATTGCGCTTGAGGGGACAGTTTCTAATTTCAGGTTTTGGGCAAAAATGATCCTGGCTGCTGTTATTATATGGAGCATGATATATTGGTTTTTTTTGTTTATATTTCCTCTTATAATTCCAAGTAAAAACAGCTCTGGTTTCATCTCTATTTCTTGTTCTGTGATTTCCTCCAACCATCTTTTAATTTTTTTCCAATAATTATTAGCCTTTGGGCACGTCCACCACATGTGGTAGAACGTCCCTTGGTCATGATTACATTTCCAACAATTTGCAGGTCTATTTGGAAACATTTTTGCCAACTGTGCCGGAGGTAGGTGCCATCTATAAAACATTTTGTAAATATTTTCTTTTTTTAAAATAAGTTTTTTATTTATTTTTTCATCTTTATACATCTCATGTTGTGAATGTTTGTTTTCTGGGTTAGCACATCCATACATATAATCTTAACATTTTTTCTTAGTAATTACAATTCCTTTTCATTTTAATTGTAACACATCACTTCTATTATCATACTTCCATTTCTAAGCCTTTTAGTACTTCTATCATCTTGCTTATCATCTTAATATCTATCTTTTACTCTTTCCCCCCTCTTATATTGTCCCTATTTTAATTCCCCCCTTTTTTTCCTCTCTTCCTTTTTCTTCTCCTTTTATTCTAGTAGTCAGACATGGTCTTCCCTTTTTCCCTTGTATTCTATTTCCTTTTTTTCCTCTCTTCCTTTTTCTTCTCCTTTTATTCTAGTAGTCAGACATGGTCTTCCCTTTTTCCCTTGTATTCTATTTCCTTTTATCTATCACAATTCGTAGTTATTTTTCACTTTGTACAATTTATAATATTATTATTTTATATATCTGTTATATTATCTAATATCCACTATATTACTTCACCTCTTTTTTTCTTTTAAACAGTATTGACAAAATGGTTTTTGTCTCTTTTTCCTCTTTCCATATCATTCTTACTCTTTAATACAAGCTAATTTTATCATTTAAACATATCTTAGAAATCCATTACTTTACCTCATTTATACTCATTTATACCATTCATGTATTACTATACATTGTTAATTAACTTTGTAACATTCATAGCAAATATTCACAAGTAGTTTTTCCCCCCCATCACATATAAACAATTATTCCATTTATTTAATTCTACTCTACTAATTTTCACCCTAACCCTAACCCTAACCCTAACAATCACAGTAAAAGGGTGTGAAGAGAACGTTTTTTAAAGAGGAAGGAAAAAAACTTTTTGTTGGAATTTCTAAAAGAAGACGTGGCTTTGGAAAGATATTTTCTTAAAAGCACGGAAATTCGAATTGGGATTTGTCTCTACTTTATTATAATCAAACAATCATTACTTACTCACCATATATATTGGAATAATAAACATAAAAGAACCAAATTTGGATTATAAAATTGGATTACAGGAATAACGAAGAGAAACAGAGTACGGAAGCAGGAGCGCCATTTTAAAAAGAAAAGACGCTCGGAACTTTTATTTCTTTTGGATAATATAACTGAAAAACTAAAAGAAGAAAGGGTGGTAAAATCCCCAGATTCTTTCTTTAAATAACCCTTTCTTCTTTTATTTTTTCAGTTATATTATCCAAAAGAAATAAAAGTTCCGAGCGTCTTTTCTTTTTAAAATGGCGCTCCTGCTTCCGTACTCTGTTTCTCTTCGTTATTCCTGTAATCCAATTTTATAATCCAAATTTGGTTCTTTTATGTTTATTATTCCAATATATATGGTGAGTAAGTAATGATTGTTTGATTATAATAAAGTAGAGACAAATCCCAATTTGAATTTCTGTGCTTTTAAGAAAATATCTTTCCAAAGCCACATCTTCTTTTAGAAATTCCAACAAAAAGTTTTTTTTCCTCCCTCTTTAAAAAACGTTCTCTTCACACCCTTTTACTGTGATTGTTCCACTGCTAGCACTTAGCTTCCATATTCTTCCCCCTCTTATTTCTTGGGGTTATTATTTATTTTTTAAATTTTTTTTGCCCAGATCACAAGCCACTCACTTTTCCTTTTCTCCTCCTGCTCCATCTTATGTTTTCTGGTTTTCTTTCGGCTTCAAGGCAGCCATGTTTGCTGCCGCTGCTCCACGCCGTCGGCTGAGGGGGCTTTCCAGCTCAGGGAGGGGGGATGCGGCCCCCCTCTACCTTCCTGATGGTCCCCCTTTGCTTCACCCCCTCTTCGGGGGGTTTATGGTCCCAATCTGGACCCTCGGGCGTGGAGAGTTTGAAGCTGGCCTCAGAGCTTGCGGTCCCAGCTCCGATCTCGCCAAAAGCAAAACCGGAAGTCCTGTACATATTTTCTTTATACACTGCTGCCTTCGTTAATTTATAATTTTTCTCCCATATTTTCTCCCAATATTCCAATTCAATCGTATATCCAAAATTTTGGGCCCAAATTACCATTGTCTCCTTGACTGTTTCCTCTTCCATTTTAAAATGTAACAGCCAATTATAAGTTTTGGTTATCATTTTTTCTTCTGTCCCTAATAAAATTTTGTCCAGTTCTCGTTGTTCTTTTTGGAATCCGTATTGTACTAAGTCTTTTTTATACCTAGACTGTATTTGTAGATATGGCCACCAATCTATTTCTATTCCTAACAGTTTCAGTTCCTGGTTTGATTTAAGTTTGTCCTGCTCATCTAGTAATTCTTCGTATGTCACTATCTTGTTGAGATCCAATACGTTCGGGTAAATTATTGCCTCCATGGTGGATAGCCATTTCAGAATTTTAGTATAGTGGTTCCCCTTAATTTTCAGCCACACATCTAACAAAGCGCCTCTTATCTGATGTCTCTGAAAATATGTGTGTGATTTATGTTTCCCCTCCAAACATAATCCAAGCCAATCTGTAAGTCATGGCCTTCTATTGTTAATATTCTTTTGTTTTTAAGTGTAATCCAATCTTTAAGCCATGTTACGGCTGCCACTTGGTAGTAGAGTTCCCAGTCTGGGAGTCCAAATCCTCCTCTACTTCTATTGTCCTGTAATAATTTCAGTTTTATTCGGGCCTTTTCCCCTAGCCAAATAAATTTCAGAATCATCTTGTTTAGTTCTAGATAAAAAAAAATTCCCAAGTTTTATTGGTACTGTTTGAAATAAGAAGAAAATTTTGGGTAGAATATTCATTTTTATGGTTGCGATTCTTCCAATTAATGAAATTTGTAGTTTCGCCCAATTTTCCAAATCCTTTTGTATTTTTTGTATTAATTTGGTATAATTATCTTCTTTTATTGAGATGCACTTTGCTGTCATCCAGATTCCTAAGTACTTAACTTTCTTTACAATTTGAATTCCCAATGCCTCCTCCAGTTTCTTATTTTGGTGCTGTGTAAGATTTTTCATTATTATCTTTGTTTTTTTCCTTATTTATTTTTCGTCCTGCTACCTTAGCAAATTTCTCTATCTCCTGTATTAGTATCAGTCCTGATTTGAGGGGTTCTTCAATAATAAAAGCCATATCATCGGCAAATGCCTGCGTTTTGTATTCTTCTTTCTTAATTTTTAGACCCTTTATTTCCTGATTGTCCCTCACCTGAGTCAACAGCACTTCTAAAGATAATATAAATAAAAGGGGCGATAGTGGGAATCCTTGTCTAACCCCCTTGGTTATATTAATTGTCTCTGTCAGCTCAACTGTCAGGAGAGATGGTTATGTGGTGAAAGGAAGAAGATGTATGCACATCCCCTGACGACAACTAATATAAAGGATTATATTATAGCCTCACATCCATCACATTAGACATTTCACTGACCTGCTCGTCTCCTTTGAAAGCAATTTTGCAAAGCATTGAAATTTTGCTGCCTTCAAGAAGAATGGAAAAATGGCACCTGAGATGGTTGGCACTGCACTCTTTCAAAAGTTTGTTATGGTCTCCTTAAGAAAGACAGGGTGTGAATGGGTCTTCCACTGCTGATTAAAATCTGATCGTATCATCCTTCAAATGCTCAGATGGATAGCAAGAAAGGGGTGGATGAGCTTGAAAGTTACCTGTAGAGATGAATCATGCCTGTGGATGAATCCTGAGGATGTAAATAGTATCTTGGGAGGAAAACCAAGGAGATGATATAAAACCTTAATGAGGATGTTGTATGTATACAAATGGTTCACATTTGTGCTGTCACTATATCAAATGTGTGCTTCAGCACTCTTTCCTTCTTCGGAAGGCTAGTCTAGAGAAAAGAAGGACTATGAGTGACATGATAGCAGTGTTCCAATATTTGAGGGACTGCCACAAAGAAGAGGGAGTCAAGCTATTCTCCAAAGCACCTGAAGGCAGGACAAGAAGCAATGGGTGGAAACTAATCAGGGAGAAAAGCAACCTAGAACTAAGGAGGAATTTCCTGAGAGTTAGAACAATCGACCAGTGAAACGGCTTGCCTTCAGAAGTTGTGGATGCTCCATCACTGGACGCTTCTAAGAAACGACTGGACAGCCATGTGTCTAAAATGGTATAGGGTCTCCTGCTTGAGCAGGGGTTGGATTAGAAGACCTCCAAAGTCCCTTCCTACTCCTGTTCTGTTCTGTTCTGTTCTGTTCTGTTCTGTTCTGTTCAATGAAGCCAACAAATAAGACACATCTAGTGTATCTCTGAAACTTCATTGCAGGGATCAGTAATGGAGAAAGTGCTGTTGCACTGAGAGCCAACTTTTTTATTTTTATTTGTTTGTTTGTCAAACATGTACAAGATAGCAGGTATAGGTATAAACATAAACATAATCCAAGTGAATACAGATAGATGAGGACAATAGGACAGTAGGACAGGGACGGTAGGCACGCTGGTGTGCTTATGCACGCCCCTTACAGACCTCTTAGGAATGGGGTGAGGTCGACAGTAGACAGTCTAAGGTTAAAGTTTTTTGGGTTTGGGTCTTTTTGGATCCCCCCTCCCCAATTTTTTTTATGGTTCGCTGAAATAAATGGAATGTTGGACTTGACTTTTGGTAGATCAAAGGTCGGGGAGTTGGACGAGAAGATCTCCAAGATTCCTTCCAACTCTATTCTTCTGTATTCTGTATAGAGAAGACCAGGAAGGAGCTAGAGATATAGTTCTGTAAAACCAGCTAGGTGGGATCCTTTTCCTAACTGCCTCAGTGCACATTACTGTAATGTCAACACATCCCTTTTTTGAAGGCTATTTAGACAGTTTTTTTTTTCTCTTTGCCAAATTTAGTTTATATTTGTTCTGTTTTATCTGGTCACTGACTGAAATAAACATCGTCTCTCCATCTCAACACATTGATAACAATACGTGGTAGTTTATGAGTCTGTGACACACAGTTTACACATAAAACACATAAGCAAAGAGCAACATGGAGCAAATTCTTTTCCCTGGGTTTCAAGCCTGTTTGTTTGGCACACTAGAATTATTAATGTATTCTTACTATTTATCTACTGCCCTAATTCTTATGGATTCTAGGCAGTTCACAGGTATTAAAATAAGAGGAACAATATAATTAAAATTATAGTGGAAGAAATAGCAAGTAACAAAGAGGGAAAGAGTGAATGTAAGTGCTGGATGGATAATGGTTGGATGGATGGATGGATGGATGGATGGATGGATGGATGGATGGATGGATGGATGAATTGGCAGGCAGGCAGATGGGCAAAACAGATAGACAGATGTCTGTGACTTTACAATCAGTTCTTCCACGGGGTGGGATCTGCAGCCAAGAAAGAAATTCATTGCAGGTTGTCCACAACTTACAACCATGACTGAAGAAGCTTCTTGGATGAGAAGTGAAACGTTTTCAAAGAAGAACCAGAAAGTCCAGTTGCCTTTTGAAAAAGCAACTTTGGGACAACCATGACCTGGATGACTAAGAATCTCCATAGACGGGAATGGAACAACTTGCCACAGCCAACTTGCTCCGGCAAACACACTGCAGCCAACTCGCAGCAGCCAACTCACCACGGGCAACTTGGCACAGGACAACTCACCACGAAACAACTCATTGTGGGACAATTTAACAATTCTATTTAATTATTTAAAATAAATAAAAATTATTTTAATTTTTACCATTCACATTTCATTCTGTCCCTCCTTTTGCATCCTTTCTTTAATGATTCTATTCCATCGTTTCTTTGATATTAGTGTAACTCTTGTCCTGCAATGAGTTGTCCTGTAGTGAGATGGCCATAGTGAATTAGCCATGGCGAGTTGTCATAGACCCCCCTAGACATGCAACTTTTGGAAGTTATAGCAGCACTGAAAAAAGTTAAGTTTTGACCTGTATTCACACTTATAACTGCTGCGTCCACGGGATCACATGATCAAAATAGCAACCAGCAAGTATGTACAATGGTTGCAGTATCTTGGGGTCATGTGATTGTCATTTGGCTGGGGAATTCTGGGAGTTGAAGTCCACAAGGCTTAAAGTTGCCAAGATTGGACACCCTTGATCTAGAACAGGGGTCTCCAAACTCAGCAACTTTAAGACTTGTGGATTTCAAACTTGCAGTCAGCCCAGGGAATTCTGGGAGTTGAAGTCCACATGTATTAAAGTAGCTAAGGCTGGAGACGCCTGATTTAGAATTAAAAAAACAGTGGAATAGAATCAAGAGTTTTCTTTTTCCCTTTCTTTCCATCTCATTAGCTCATTTGTAATTGGGCTAGGTGTCTTTATTAGGTGATGCTGGGTAGGGAGGCAGGAGAATAATGCCACCCTCTACAGATTTCTAGCTGCAGCCATGGAGATAGATAAATAGTGGCAGTTTATTGATTTGTGACATATTCACAGATTCTTTTGCCTATGAAATAAGACACTCTTAATTCAGACTGTCATTAGGCATTCTGGAAAGTTCAGGGTGTTTTGATTTCCCCCCCCCAACCCCGATTCTGATTGCAGTCTTCTGCTGTGTGATGAGAGCAATTATAATTTATTTATCTGCCTGCTTTATTAAAATGAACTTTGCAATAATCAGTGACATATTCACAAAGGGGGGAAGGGGTGGAATTTAGCAAAATAAAATCTGGATTCCTGAAGCTTTATATTCTGATTCATATTTATGACGGTTGCAGCATCCTGGGGTCATGGGACCCCCTTTTGTGACCTTCTGACAAGCAAAGTCTAGTTTAATGAAAAGAAGGACTAGCAGTCTTCCAATATCTCAGGGGTTGCCACAAAGAAGAGGGAGTCAAGCTATTGTCCAAAGCACCTGAAGGCAGGAGAAGAAGCAATGGGTGGAAACTAACCAAGGAGAGAAGCAACTTAGAACTAAGGAGAAATCTCCTGACAGTGAGAACAATTAACCAGTGGAACAACTTGCTTCCAGAAGTTGTAAATGCTCCAACACTGGAAGTTTTTAAGATGATGTTGGATAACCATTTGTCTGAAATGGTTTTAGGTTTCCTGCCTGAGCATGAGTTTGGACTAGAAGACCTCCACAGTCCCTTCCAACTCTGTTGTTCTGCTCTGCTCTGCTCTGCTCTGCTCTGCTCTGCTCTACTCTACTCTACTCCTCCTAATTCTATTCTATTCCATATTGTATTGTATTGTATTGTATTGTATTGTATTGTATTGTATTGTACTGTACTGTACTGTACTGTACTGTACTGTACTGTACTGTACTGTACTGTACTGTACTGCCCTGTTCTGTTCTATTCTATTCTGCTCTGCATTATTCTGTATTGTATTGTATTGTATTGTATTGTATTGTACTGTACTGTACTGTACTGTACTGTACTGTACTGTACTGTACTGTACTGTACTGTTCTGCTCTGCTCCTCCTAATTCTATTCTATTCCATATTGTATTGTATTGTATTGTATTGTATTGTATTGTATTGTATTGTATTGTACTGTACTGTACTGTACTGTACTGCTCTGCTCTGCTCTGCTCTGCTCTGCTCTGCTCTGCTCTGCTCTGCTCTGCTCTGCTCTACTTCACATATATCTATTATTCTCTTTTCTTCTCACATCTATCCATGTGATTATGGGACTGTGAGGGAGGATGGCTGTTGAAACTGTTCAAAACTGGGATGTAAGTAGCTCTGAGAAGGCCTGTTGTAACTTCAAATGGTTGCTAAGTCACCGGTTGTAAGTCGAGGACTATCTGTCCATGATCAGGATTCTCTTTACCCCCATTTTTCCCCCTGCAGATATTTCAGTTGTTTTTTTTTTTTGAAAGGGTGTAAGTCTTGTGTGCTGAAAATAATTGGCAAATGCAAGAAATCCTAGACTGCATTTCTGATTCCGTTCATAAGATAGAATCAAGAAATGGATGGATGACGGTCCTTTAGAACAGGGGTGTCCAACCTTGACAACTTTAAGACTTGTCAACTTTAAGTCAGCCGTGCTGGCTGGGAAATTCTGGGTGTTGAAGTCCATAAGTCTTAAAGTTGCTAAGGTTGGACACCGTTGTTTTAGATCGACTCAAAATATACCATTTTGAAAGAAGTCTTGGGGGGGGGGGAATTCACTTACCCCATCCTTTTTTCTGAGAAAACTCTGAAATTATGGTGGTAGATGTTCTCAACAATTAGATCAAGTTCAGAAGTTTTAACAGGGGTTGTTTTTGAATCCCCACCCCATTTAAACAGGCAAAAAGTGACACACACTGAACTAAAATATTAACAGAGTTAAAAGGGACCTTGTAGCAGAGGTGGCTTCCTACCGGTTCGGACCGGTTCTATAGAACCATTAGTAACGTGGCGGCATGGGTCGCTACCGGTTCTAGCGACCCACGCCCCCAAACCAGTTCTTTCGGCGGTGCCATAGGCGCTGCCATTTTGTTTTTTGCTTCTGCGCATGCACAGCTTTTTTTAAACACTGAGCGAACCGGCAGCGAGGTAAACTAGAACCCACCCTTGCCTTGTAGGTCATCTAGTCCAACCCCCCACCCAAGTAGGAGAACCTACACCATTTCTGACAGATGGCAGTTGAGTTTCTTCTTGAAAGCTTCCAGTGATGAAGCTCCCACAACTTCTGAAGGCAAGTTCTGTTCCACGGGTTGGTTGTTCTCACTGTCAGAAAATTTCTCCTTATTTCCAGGTTGAATCTCATATAGCAATAGCAATAGCACTTAGATTTATATACCGCTTCATAGTGCTTTACAGCCCTCTCTAAGCGGTTCACAGAGTCAGCATATTGCCCCCAACAATCTGGGTCCTCATTTTACCCACCTCGGAAGGATGGAAGGCTGAGTCAACCTTGATCCTGGTGAGATTCGATCTGCCAAACTGCTGGCAGCCAGTGATCAGCAGAAGTAGCCTGCAGTACTGCACTCTAACCACTGCGCCACCGCGGCTCTGAACATATACTGTATATATGTTCAGATTCATCATTAGAGTCTTAGGGTGTAGTGTTCTCTGAGCTTGGAATGTTTGATTGATAGATGCTTCATTACGTGGCTAGGTAGCACCTTCACTGCTATTCTTTTGGAGGTGTAAGATTTGATCAGTTGTGGAAAGTATAATTCCCATCTTATCAAACTTGTATATAATTGGATGGGCATTGTTTTTTATGTGATTGACACATCATTATCTGATTGTTGTTATGCGGAGGCAATGCCATCTCTTGCTTATTTGGGTATTAATTAATAGTTTGTAGGTAGATGGAGGTGTTACTGAGATCTGTCCTCTTTTCTCTTTGATCATGGAAGAAATTACATACCCAGGTAATGAGATACCTGCAGATGACAATAAAAATTCAGAGAATCCTTACAACCTATCTACAGCTGACATGGACCCTTCACTGGTACGGTACTTGAGATGACACAAAATCTAGAGAGTGTTAGATTAGGAAATTAACTAAAGGTCTCTATTTTAAAAATCACAAGTTATGCGTTTCACCATAATCTAGGACATTTAATTGGTGAGTTTCAGCCGTTTTCACGTACAGTCAGCAGGGAGAGAGAGAGGTGTTGATGAAGTCATTTTGCTTGCAGTTGGAGTGTGAACCAATCCCACATTTGTATTATTAAGCTAACACCCAAACAAAAACATTTCCCTGAATTTTGCAACATGGTTTGTCAGTACATCGAGCAAAACTCGCCAACGAAAAAGTGTACAACTGAAGAACTGGGGGCCAAACTACAGATGCATTTCAGGCCAAGCTTTTCTTTTAAAAAGAATTCTCAAGAATTAGTCTCAATAATTGTCAAATAATATCCAATCCGAAGTGAAGTTTTGTTGTCCAGCTTTGACTTCTGTCACTCTCTGCTCCGAGCAGAATTAGTGTCATGGCTGACTCGCTACGCACACCTGCTCGCAACCAGACAATAGAAACAGGGAGTGGGCAGGGAAAGTACTGGAATGCAAGGGAGGCTCGGGAGGGAATTGAGGAATGCAAGTGAGCTGATGTAGCTTGGGATGGTCCCAACACCCCAAGGTCAAACGCTGGGAAAACTCCAAGGGGCTCTGATTGTTCCCAAAACAAAATGAATGCAATTGATTGGTGGGCAATGAACCCTGGGGAGGTCCTGGGGAAAAAAGGGCATTTTACCTATGCTGGTTTTCACGCGAAAACTTCAGAACTGGCTTTGCTACTTCTGTGCCTATGTGGAATTATACTCTTGGAAAATAATGTCCCAGGAGTTTCTTTTGCTGCATTTACTAATGGGATGGTTGTCTTTTAGCTGCATTGTAAAGCTATTGCACATTTCCTTTGCATCCAACTATATATTTTCGAAAGCACCTTGGACTTGACCTACTTACAAGCTTTCTTTAACATCTGCCAAAGGAGAAGGTGCAGATGTTTTCCCCAAAGGCATGGAGATATACTTCCACATCCTTATTACTTTTTTTAAATCTCTATGTTACATCTGGATCCTGTTTTTCCTGCAAAAGCTCAGGGCAAGCTCTCTGTCCTCGGCTGATCTTCAAAAGCTAAGCAATAACTTGTTAATAGTTGGATTTGGGAATGGCCAGAAAAATCACAGAGTTGTAGATTAAACTGTAAAATCTGGAACATGATCAGACCAATGTTTTCTTCCTCGTGGAGAATTGGTCCTTTCCCCCTTGCTTTTTAGCATCCATGTGAAACTTGGACACTAGACTTTCTTGGTTGTTTTCCTTGAAAACGTTTCGCTTCTCATCTAAGAAGCTTCTTCAGTTCTCAAATTCAGATCTGAAGAAGCTTCTTAGTTGAGAAGTGAAATGTTTTCAGGGAAAAACCCAAGAAAGTCCAGTTGCCTTTTGGGAAAGCACCTTTGGGACAACCATGACCTGGATGACTGAGAATCTCCATAGACATCCGCATGGAACCATCGAGGATTGTGATCTATATCTGAGCCGCGGTGGTCCTCTGGTCTGCAGGATACTTCTGCTGACTGCCGGCTGCCTGCAATTTGGCAGTTCGAATCTCACCAGGCTCAAGGTTGACTCAGCCTTCTATCCTTCTGAGGTGGGTAAAATGAGGACCCAGATTGTTTGGGGCAATATGCTGACTCTGTGAACCGCTTAGAGAGGGCTGTAAAGCACTATCGGTGGTCCTCTGGTCTGCAGGATACTTCTGCTGACTGCCGGCTGCCTGCAATTTGGCAGTTCGAATCTCACCAGGCTCAAGGTTGACTCAGCCTTCTATCCTTCTGAGGTGGGTAAAATGAGGACCCAGATTGTTTGGGGAGGCTGACTCTGTAAACCACTTAGAGAAGGCTGTAAAGCACTGTGAAGCGGTATATAAGTCTAAGTGCTATTGCTATTGCAGGCTAACTCTGCTCACTGCCAGCAGTTCGATCCTGACTGGTTCAAGGTTGACTCAGCCTTCCATCCTTCCGAGGTGGGTAAAATGAGGACCCAGATTGTTGGGGGCAAGAGGCTGACTCTGTAAACCACTTAGAGAAGGCTGTAAAGCACTGTGAAGCGGTATATAAGTGCTATTGCTATTGCTATATGCTAACAATATCCAACTGTACAGAGCTGCCTCTGGAGATAGAGAAAAGGCCATCAGTGTCTTAATCCAGTGTCTGGAGGCTGTGAGTGTCTGGATAAGCAAAAGAGTTTGAAACTGAACCCAATTAATTTGGAATTGCTGTTTGTTTACCACACAACTCCAATGTTTCTGTTGTGGTCTCTTGATAGCTTAGCACTGTCTCCGAAATGGCACATCTGTCTCTTGGGGACCCTCCCGGTCTCATGGCAACAGATAAAAACAGAGTTAGAGGCTGTGGCCAGGAAGGCTTTGTTGATGTATCGGTTACGTCCTACTCAGACCCTCAAAGACCTTGTAATTATAACTCCTGCTCTGATCATCGTCCATTTGTACTAATGCAATGCTCTCTCCGTGGAGCTGCCTTTGAAGACTGCCCTGAAGCTTCAATTGACTCAGAATGAATACTGGCTGTACACATCTGCAACATGGACAGGAATATTAACACCTCTGGCCCTGGACTGGTTCCTTATTTGCATCTGAGTACAATTCCAAGTGTTGCTTTGAACCTTTCAAGACCTAAAGGACCTGGCAGTACTTACGGGACTGTCTTTTTCACCAGGTCTCAACCAGCCCATTACATACATGACAGGAGAGCCTTCTACCGGTCGCCCCCCATTTCTGCAAAGTGTGTGGGGTGAGGCTCACAGGCCATTTTGGCTTGGTGCCCTTGGCACTTTGAAAGAGCCTCCACCCAGATCCTCTGGTCTCTGTGTTCTCTAAGCCCTAAAAAAATGAAGCATTGTCAGAGAGCCTTTGAATTATGGATGCTGCCGGTTATAGCCCAGTGCATGCTCAGATTTGTTATTTGATTATCTTGTTTGATTTGTTTTTATTGTGGACATTTTATTCTTTGTACTGATGGAAACGGTAAACCTTGGAGAGCCTCTCTGCAGCAGGTTTAAATCCAATAAACAAATAGGAGGATAGCTGGGCTCAAAGAGACACATTCTCACAAACAAACAAATCCTCATTTCCTTAGTGTGTGATGATACAGGATCTTCATGCGTCAAGTCTTCCATTCCACCCTTGCCCTTGTAGGAATCCAGAGGAACGGGGAAAATTCCCATGATAGCACATCATGTTTTCTGATTAATATCTCTAATATTCAGTGATGGAACATTTAAAATATTTCCTTTGTCTTTTGCAAGAACCTCTAACCTCACCAACTGGTGCTTAGCACGAAAGACATACTACCCGAAACCAAGGAAAGAAGGAATCTAAGCATGGGGATTTGTTTCGAAGAGCAGAATTTGGATACCACAATCCACTTTTGGTCTTCCTCAAACCTCCTTCATTTCAGGACTGTATTTAAGAGCTTGGGAAGAATCCTAGAAATCTCCTATAAATCCACTTCTAGGTTTTGCAATCCTCACCAACGCATTGCAAAACATCCATGGACCCAGACGGACAACCTTACTACTTCTCAATATTTGGGGTGAAGAGAAGATATGTCAACCTTTGATTTTAAGGTCTTGGATAAAGGAAAAAATCTTTTCCAGGTCTTTGTTGGCTCTCTTCTCCCCAGAAATGACTGGAAGAGGACAACAGCTTGATATTTAGAAGATTGTAGCATCTTCAAGGAACTCAAAGAAAGACCCCTGTCTGAAACTAAGAGTGTCCACCTACCGTATTTCCCCGAAAATAAGCCCTCCCCTGAAAATAAGCCCTCCCCCCAAAAATATTTAAACGCATGCGCAGCCGGTCCCCGCCATTTCCTCTGGTTAGGGTTAGGGTGACAGAGCTGGAAATCAGGTAAGACGTCAAGAGGAGCCCCGTCTTGCTCCACGCACCCCAAAATAATAAGACCTCCCTGAAAATAAGGCCAAGCGCTTATTTTGGGGTTAAAAAAAATGTTAGACAGGGGCTTATTTTTGGGGAAACACGGTACTGTGCTGCAGACATACTGGGAAATCTCCAAGAATTCCCAGCTAACCACATCAATAGTTATGTTGGCTGGAAGAGTTGCAGACCCAGCCTATCTAAACACTTCCAGATTGAAAAAAAGGTGACATACAAAGAAAGATTCAGAAAGGCCAGATCCAGCAAGCATACCATGCGTGGGTGTCTTTTCTCTTCTCCGCACCCCTGTCACTCTACCTCTTTCGTATTCAGAACTCATGGGATGATCCTCGCCTTCAATTAACGTGTAATACTTTCCACTTTCTTGTTCCAAGAAGTAGCTTGGCGATTCAGAACCTTTCATCGCAGACTTCCCAATCCCGTATTTGCTGATTTCATCACATGACACAAGGCCAATGTCATCCCTGGGAAGAAACGAGAGAAACAGCAAGATTGGTACCAAAGGAGCAGGACATAACTTTTCAGCCTTTTCATAATAAAGATGATGCGCTTGTCATAGGTTCAGGGAAGATAAGTTAGAGTCCCCGCAATTCTTTGAACTACAATTCCTGACTGGCTGTCCCAAAGGTGCTTTTTCCAAGAAACTTCTTCAGTTCTGAAAAAAGCTTTTTGGACGAGCAGCAAAATGCTTTCAAATAAAAAACCAAGAAAGTTGAGTTGCCTTTTGGAAAAAGCACCTTTGGGACAACCATGACCTGGAGGATGGAGAATCTCCATAGACATCCTGACTGGCTGGGTCAGAAAGAAGCAGAGAACTCGTTCTGATTCATCTAGGAACAAAACCAAGTTCAACCAACTTAACCCAAAAGTTATCAGAGACAAAACAATTCTGGAATAGCATATTGCTATTAAAAAAGAATGTTTATGCAATGGAGATTTTGACTCACGGGCCACTAATTTCTTCTGCATATGGACCAGATTGTGCTGTAGTGGCTGAAAGAAGAGCAGCACACGAAGAAGAGGTTAATCTGCTAGAAAATCATACTACAAAAATATGACTTTGGTCCAAAGTACCCACAAGGAATGACCATGACCTCAGAAGGTGATTTATCTAGAGCAGGGGTCTCCAACCTTGGCAACTTTAAGACTTGTGGACTTCAACTCCCAGAGTTCCTCAGCCAGGAATTCTGGGAGTTGAAGTCCACAAGTCTTAAAGTTGCCAAGGTTGGAGACCCCTGATCCAGAGGACTGTTTGAAGGCTAGGATTGAAAAGAACTACCGTGTTTCCCGGAAAATAAGACCCAACCAGAAAACAAGCCCTAGCATGATTTTTCAGATGCTCGTAATAAGCCCTACCCCAAAAATAAGCCCCAGTTAAAATCGCCAGCCAGACAGGTGCATTTAGTATCATATTTCCCTGAAAATAAGACTTAACCTGGAAATAAGCCCCTAATGTGTCTTTTGGAGCAAAAAATCACCCAGTCTTATTTTTGGAGAAACATGGTATAATAGACATTGGACCCTGGCTTCCATCACTAAAAGCCAGGGATGATGGGTTTTGCAACTTGTGGTTGATTAGGTTTGTAATCCAATGCATTGGACTGCCTTCACCCATGCAGGTAATCCTTAACTTACAACCATTTGTATAGCAACTGTTCAAAGTTACGACCACACTGAAAAAAAGTGACCTACAACCAGTCCTTGAACTTATAACTGATGCAGCATCCCATAGTCACATGATCAAAATTTGGGTGCTTTACAACTGGCATGCGTTTACAATGGTTGCGGCATCCTGGGGTCACGTGATCACCGTTTGCGATCTTCCTAGCCATAATCTTCTGACAAGCAAAGTTAATGGGGGAAGTTGGATTAGCTTAACAACCATGTGATACACTTAACAACTCTGGCAAAACAGGTCATAAAATTGGACATGACTGTCTCATCAACTGCCTTGCTTAGCAATAAAAAGTCTGGTTCCAGTTGTAGTTGTCAAGTCGAAGACCACCTGTATGGATTATTAGGTTACAAAACCTTATTTTCTTGAAAACTCACGTGGGTCTGCTAATGGTCCTTCATTCAGTGAAAAGTGCAATTCACAAATCAGTGAATGCACGAGGATGTCTGTGGAGATTCTCAGCCATCCAGGTCATGGTTGTCCCAAAGGTGCTTTTCCAAAAGGCAACTGGACTTTCTTGGGTTTTTCCCTGAAAACATTTCACTTCTCATCTAAAAAGCTTCTTCAGATCTGAACTGGAGAACTGAAGAAGCTTCTTAGATGAGAAGCGAAACGTTTTCAAGGAAAGAAACCAAGGAAGTCAGAATTACAGACTCATTCTTCAACATAAGGCCTGGTGAAGAATTGACTTGTTTGTAATTCTTTTTCCCCAGCAGCTTCAGCTCAGCCAGAGGTTGTCATGAGTTGACTATGTTAAGGGAGTTTATTCCTATTATTATTATGGTAATTATATTTAATTTGTTGGTAAGACAGTTCTCCCACTTTATTACTGAAAACAATTCCAGAGCAGGATTAATTACAAACAACTTATACTCTGTTAAAACTAGAGCAACACTCATAATCAGTTAAAAAAAACAAAACTCTTAGTAAAAATGCTATAAAATAACTTCAAAGCAGCCTCTAAAAATTCTAGATGGAAAAGGCATGGCAGCATCAGGTTAAAGTGAAAGCTACTGCTGCTATAATTTTTAAAATTTAAAAATTTTAAAACTCTTCCTGAATCAATAGATTTCAAAGTGGGATTCAATCATTAAAACAATATTGAAAATGGAACAAAAGGAAAAAAAAAAACCTTTAAAATCCACGCAGGTCAAAAATTCACACACACTTGTCTTCTGCTAAGAGTAATACTTCATAGGAACTCAGATTACTAATGAAATTAGCTATGAGTAAAGGAAGAGAAAAATAGGTCCAGAAAAATGCAACAGTTTGAGCTTAAAAAACAGCTCTACATTAAACAGTTCATCTAGACTAGTGTTTCTCACACATGGTCACTTGAAGACAGATGGACTTCAATTTCTAGAATGTTGGCTGGGGAGTACTGGAGAATACTGGGAGTTGAAGTCCATACAACTTCAAGTAACTAAGATTGTTGGGGGCAATATGCGGACTCTGTAAACTGCTTAGAGAGGGCTGTAAAGCACTGTGAAGCAGTATTGTTGTGGCCCGTTGGCCGCTGGGCCTTCCAGCAGCCGAATCAGAGCAGGAGGAGGTGTGGGAGTCAGGGTCAGCATCAAGGCAACCTGAGAGCTCTGAGGGGAAAGAGGGAGTGGAGCTGTCAGAGAGAGAGAGAGGGGCGGAGCCTGGGCCATCCGTCAGCCCTCAGATAGAGAGTCAACAGCCCCCAGGTCTGGAGGTGGCTGATGAGGAAGAGGAGGAACAGGTCCAATGCCTGATGCATGAATGCGCAGAAGGCAGAGGAGAGCAGTGGAAATCTGTGGGCCGATCCTTGGGACGGAAGAGCCACCGCTGCTAACGAAGCCCCACCCTAGCTCTGGGGATAAAAGGCAGGGGGCGGAGATGAATAGATGTGGCAGACAACTATTCATCTCCCGGCTGGATGGACCTGTTAGCCTGCGTTGAGAGAGAAACTTTTTGCCAGGGCTGCCGGCACTCCTAATTAAAGGAATCTTTGAGTTCAATTCAGAGGGTTTGTCGTGTTTGGGGAGCTGGGTCAGAACAGGTATATAAGTCTAAGTGCTATTGCTATCGTTCTAAACAGCCAGTGTCATCAGCCCTAGGCAAGGCATACCTGGGGCCATAGAGTCCTGACACGGGGGAGAAGATGAATACATCTTGCAGTGTCGAGTTGTCCATTTTGGAGTTCATACCCATTGTGCTGGTTGGCGTGGTGAAACTGCTGGTTGGGCTGGTTGGAATCACAGGCTGGAAAGGGGGTGGGGATAGGAGCAGAAAGAGAGAAAAAGAGAAAACTCTACATAAACTACCTGTATGTAGCTTCTCCAACCTCATTTCACTGCAACAAAATGGACGCATCATCCCAAAGTTGGCATGATAAAACCTCTCACCTTCTGGATTGATCATCGCAAAAAAAGTCTCTCCAAGAGATATTCCATTTGACTATTTATTAACTGGAAGCCCTTAGTTATTTAGAAGAGACCGCTGTAATAGAAGCAAATTATTTTTTTTCCCCTCCGGAGAATAATTATTTATGCAACATGAACACCCATACACATCTATGCGCAGAAGCAGGAGTTGGCTTGTGGCTTTAACACACTGTGACTCAAGAAGATGAACCATTAGTAGAAATCATCCCCAGATTATAGACGTTCATACAATAATCGGATATTGGGACTCGGTGCCTAAAGGGGATTGGTCACATTAAAGCTTAGGCAGAGATGCATAAACACCGTGCATTCATTTTGAAAGGAACGAAATCAAACAGCTCTTCCTTTAAGATATTTAGAAGCAGGGACACTTTGGGAATAGCATGTGGCTTGAACGTATTGCAATCGCAATTCATAAGAATTATTATTAAAGTTTCTCACAAATCAGTCTGTTAAAACATTTCTAACTTTTCTAAGTTTTCAGTTTCATAATTCCTTCAGATCCACCATCGTAGCTGCTCTTTTTTTCTTTGAAATGTAATTAATAGCAGAAATGAGCAGGAGAAGCACTATCTCTTGTGCCATGTCAAGGTCAATTGTAGTCTGGATGCTGGAAAATTTCCACAGGGCCTCTACATCCGTAGTAAGGAATTCATCCAAACAAATAGAAATCAGAATACAAGATTTTGTATTCTGCCAGAATCAAGATCACGTGAAGTGTTAATACCACGTTATAATGCCTTGGTAAGGCCACACTTGGAATATTGCATCCAGCTTTGGTTGCCATGATGTGAAAAAGATGTTGAGACTCTAGAAAGAGTGCAGAGAAGAGCAACAAAGATGATTAGTGGACTGGAGGCTAAAATATATAAAGAACGGTTGCTGGAACTGGCTATGTCTAATTTAATGAAAAGAAGGACTGGGGGTGACATGAGAGCAATGTTCCAATATCTAAGGGGCTGCCACAAAGAAGAGGGAGTCAAGCTATTCTCCAAAACACCTGAGGACAGGACAAGAAGCAATGGATTGAAACTAATCAAGGAGAGAAGCAACCTAGAATTAAGGAGAAATTTCCTGATGGTTAAAATAATTAATCAGTGGAACAACTTGGCTCCAGAAGTTGTGAATGCTCCAACACTGTAAGTTTTTAAGGTGTACTGTTTCCTGCCTGAGCAGAGGGCTGGACTAGAAGACCTCCAAGGTCCCTTCCAACTCTGTTATTCTGTTATTTTCCTGGATATTTTGTGACTATTCTCTGTTCTCTGATATTTTGCCCTTCTAGTTCTCTTTCACGAAACAGAGTTAAAGGGGGCCAAAGTAACTGCCTTTAATTTTAGGGATGTGTGGATAGGTTTTAATACTGAGCATTTCAAGAAACTAATGAATATGCCTTTATATATCTGTAGCCAACAGGGCTTAATTTGGAAATGTATTCCTGCCACACCAGATATTCAAGCATAAGTGTTGAATTTGGAATATGTTGCTTTTCTGCTTACCCAAAATCAAAGTTAGTCACTAATTGTCCATGAAATAACCAATTCCTCTTTCCATAAATATTCATAACACCATGGAATAATTCTTTAGGAATATTTCTGTGTGAAGTCTGCTCAGCAATATCAATAAGGTGATGAGAGTGGGGGGAAAACCCCAACCTCAGAACTTATTTTGGAACCAAAAGACTACTAAAATTCTATGAAAAGAGATTTAGTCAAGAATATATTTTGGTCCTATGGCATGAAATCAGCTCACTCACTTCTGGCTGGTCCTACCAGAGGTGAAGGCTGCAACCTTAAGATAAAGTTTTTTTTTCCTAATTAAAATCTGATGACATCAGCCAACAAAAACAACTTTGCTGTCAGAGGGTAATCTCTTTGCTCTTATGGGAGCATTAAGACCAGCCAAAGAACCAGTGGGAAATGCTGGAGAGACCCAGGAGGGATAAACTTTCATCAAGACTTGACTTTACAGAGTCTCCAACCCAGCCCACCCATGTAGGGCTGTGTGGCTCATAATTAAAACATCACTAGCTACAAATGAAAATGGCCATTGAGAAGATACAGTGGAGATATTGAAAAGGTCAACGCTAGAAGCAAAGGATGGGAATGACAAGGGAAGAGATGTATTTAAAACAGGCTCCAGAAGGGCTAAATCTGTCAGAGATGCTGGAATGGTGTCACTGCATCATAGATTTTGCAATGGCAGGAGAGTCAAACTAGAGCAGTATTTCTCAGTCTTGGCAACTTCAAAAGCCTATGGACTTCAACACCCAGAATTCCGCAGTAAGTCATGCTGGCTGGGGAATTCTGGGAGTTGAAGTCCACAGGTCTTAAAGTTGCCAAGGATGAGAAACAATGGACTAAAGGGTTTTAACAGATTAACAGAGTTGGAAGGGATCTTGTAGGTCATCTAGTCCAACCCCCCGCCCAAGCAGGAGACCCTACACCAGTGTTGGTGAACCTTTTCGGCACCAAGTGCCGAAATGGGAGCACGTGTGCGCGGGGGAGCATTGGAAACCAGAAGAGCAGTTCCCCGGCGCGCATGCGTGCGCCAGGAAGCTGAGCTTCCGGTTTCCGGCATGCGCATGTGCGCTGGTCACCTAATCTTCTGGTTTCTGGCACGCATGCGCACACGAAGACCAGCATGTGCGCGCCGGAACCCGGGAGAGCAATGGACGACAGCTGGTGTGTCTGGACAGATGGCTCTGCGTGCCATAGGTTCGCCATCACTGCCGTACACCATTTCTGACAGATGGCAGTCCAGTTTCTTCTTGAAAGCTTCCAGTGATGAAGCTCCCACAACTTCTGAAGGCAACTTCTGTTCCATTGGTTGCTTGCTCTCACTGACAGAAAATTTCTCCTGATTTCCAGGTTGAATCTCTCCTTGTTCACTTTCCATCCATTATTCCTTGTATGGCCTTCAGATGCTTTGGAAAATAGCTTGACCCCCTCCTCTCTGTGGCAGCCCCTCAACTATTGGAAGACTGCTATCATGTCTCCCCTGGTCCTTCTTTTCATTAGAAGTCACTAGGGTCTCCAACATTGCTTTCGACTGAACAGCAAATGTGGAATAAAACTGATTGTAACTGTACTTTTGGGATGTTTGTTCAATTTCATATACATTATTAAGTATTTCTTTGATTCCCTGATTCTGGGGAGGTACTTTCATCCATATTTTTTCAAAGGGTGAGGTCAACAGAATTTTTAGGTATCAGGTGCTACTCTTGCCTTAGGCCCAAAAGCTGGCAGGGTGACTTTGGGCCAATCAGCAGGAGACAGAGAATTCCAGTCCCGCCTTAGACATGAAAGCTGATTGGATGACTTTGGGCCAGTCACTCTCTCAGCTAAAACCACCTCACAGAGTTGTTGTGGAGAAAATAGGAGGAGGCAGAAGATTTATGTATGTTCGCTGCCTTGAGTAATTTCTAAAAATAATAAAGGTGGGATTAAAAAAATATATATAAAACAAGTTTTTAAGAAACGGAGAGATGAGAAATCCGGGTGGCTGCAAACTCCTGGAGAGAAGATTGTACAATGAAAGACAGAATATTTAAATATCCCCATGGTCACCTCATCACTATATAAGGATAAGGGTGTTCCCCAGTTTTTAAAAAACATGGAAGAATCTCTCCACTGTGAGAATTTCTCCAAGGTTCTTTTTTCCTTTTAAAGAAAATAAGAAGCAAATTTTCTTTCACCAAATGAAAGAAACGGTAGAGATTTTCTCTGCCTGGTACTAACATGGATGATGGATGACTTTGTAGCCACCTCATGGGACAAGAGAAATGCATTTGGCTTTGTGAATCCTCCCAGGAAACGAAGGAACAAAGCTGATTCCAAGACAGTGCTTAGGTGACCTCATCTGATCACCACAAGGTCTTTGAGTAGATGTTCCCAGCTGTCCTTTAAAACTGGAAGGGGCTGAAGATCATTTCAGCAAGGCATTCATTCTCCAAAGGATGGGAAAGTCCTCTTTCACCTAAAACTCTCCATAGGCCCTCTCCTCTTGGGTTGCTAGCATGTGGGATACAAATGGGGAACTGCATCGAATCCTCCATCCCCAAACACACACATATAAGGCAAAGAGTTTTACATCCTTCTATTTACAACTACTGTATATAAAACAGTTGGTGTGGTCCACCAGCGGCCTGCAGAGCTGGCAGCAGAGTCAGACAGCGAGGAGGCTGGGGAGGAACATGGGCCAGGCCTGGAGTCTGGAGAAGGCTCGGTGCCAGAGGCAGAGATCCAGCCCGGGCCATCTGGGAGGTCTGTGCTGACTCCAGAGTCTCCAGAGGCTGACATGAGCGAGGCAGAGGAACAGGGGGAGCCTGTTCCCAATGCGCGCATGCGCAGAGCTGCCAGAAGGCAAGAACAGTTACGGAGGAAAAAGGCTACTCGGGAGTAAGGCTGGAGGATGATTGGCCCCTCCCATAGGATATAAAAGTGGAGCAAATGGATGTGCTCATTGCAGGAAGCAACTTGGTTCAATTCGTGTCTCAGTGTCTTCAGTTCTGAATCCGTGTTCTGTTTGGCCTTGCAAAGCTCCTTGCCAAGTAGGTAAGGTGGGTGCTTATCAGCCTTCTTCCGAAAGACTGTGGCAGACTTCTGTCGGACTAATTACAACTGTTTGGGACTTATTACGGCTGTGAATGAAAATAATTCACAGCCTTTGAAATAAAAAGAGGTTTTTTGGGACGATGTGTGTGCAGTATTATTTATCAGGAAGCCTAGGTCAGAACAACAGTGTTTATTCACTGCCAACTGCTCAAGCAATCCTTAAATCAATTCCACCACATGCCCAGTCAGGTGCATTCTGGAAATGCAAAGAACTGATGATGAGTGACAAGCCAGTTCATGCAAGGAGAAAATATTTCTCACTCTGAGAAATCTAAATATATTCTCCCCCACTCATCCAACGATCACTGATCTGTTGTCATCACAATCAGTCATTCAGCAGAGAGAGCACTGTGTTGTAGACTCACTACAAAAATCACTTGCAGTGGATCGGTTGGCAACGGAAGGTTGAACATTCTTCCCAGAATCAGAGGTGGTATTCAGCCGGTTCGGACCGGTTCAGGCGAACCGGTAGTGGCCATTTTGACCAGTTCGGAGAACTGACAAATACCACCTCTGGTTGGCCCCGCCCTCCCGCCCCCGCCGTTCCCTGTCCTATATTCCCTTTTTTTAAGCTCAACTTCTAAATTCCTGGTCACCACATTATAAAAAAAGATGTTGAGACTCTAGAAAGAGTGCAGAGAAGAGCAACCAAGAAGATTAGGGGACTGGAGGCTGAAACATACGATGAACAGTTGCAGGAATTGGGCTTGGCTAGTCTTGTGAAGAGAAGGACGAGGGTAGTGAAGAGAAGGACCAGGGGAGACATGATAGCAGACTTCCAGTATTTGAGGGGCTGCCACAGAGATGAGGGGAGTCAAGCTATTTTCCAAGGCACCTGAAGGCCAGAGAAGGAATAATGGATGGAAACTGAACAAGGAGAGATTCAACCTGGAAATAAGGAGAAATGTTCTGACAGTGAGACCAATCAACCAATGGAACAGAAGTTGCCTTCAGAAGTTGTGGTTGCTTCATTACTGGAAGCTTTCAAGAAGAGACTGGACTGCCATCTGTCAGAAATGGTGTAGGAGGGTTGGTCTAGATGACCTACAAGGTCCCTTCCAACTCTGTTAATCTGTTCTGGAGGCAATGTTGAGTCTTGGAACCGTGTACTGTACACACCTAGTATCATTTACAGCATTGTGCAAAGGGTGGCAAATATTAGGTGATCTTTCTCTAAAGTCATGGTTGAGTAACAAAAGACACATAGCTGGGATCAGAGTGCTGTATTTAATGTTCTTAGTAAATTCCATGTGGGGGAAAGCTAGTCTCAAGTTACAATTCTGTTTTTATCAAATCACTTCGAGAGTTTTCCTTTTCAAATCTTTCTGAATGCCATAGCAACCTAACAGGGACAACAGTCAACTGCAATTCATGACAGCTTTGATTGTTTTTATACTGACAAATAAATAATATTTGTCTTTAAACTCATAATCTTTTGGCCTCCAAACCTGAAAAATAAGCAGACTGGGAAATCCAAGAGGGATTTAAAATTTCTCCTGGAAAACAGTAGCTAGAAGGAAAGGGGAGGGAGAAGCCGCTGTGATATGATGGAAAAGAATAATAATATGGTTTGATAGTATTGATTTTGTGAGAGAGAGAGAGAGAGAGAGAGAGAGAGAGAGAGAGAGAGAGAGAGGAATGGAATGGGAGAGAGAGAGAGAGAGAGAGAGAGAGGGACTTGAATGAGGTGCAGTTGGCTAAGGGCAGCTGGTAGAAAATGCAGGGCTTGTAATTGTATTCTTCCTCCATTTGGAATCCCAGTAATAATAAAAAAAAGATATGAAAAGAAAGTCATTAGATTTATGTCTTCTTCTCTCAGAGGGGCAATTAAAAGAAAACCTATTGCACTCAATTTCTAGGTCAGGGGTCCCCAAACATGGCAACTTTAAGACTTGTGGATTTCAACTCCCAGAATTCTCCAGCCATGCTGGCTGGAGAATTCTGGGAGTTGAAGTCCACAAGTCTTAAAGTTGCCAAGTTTGAAGACCTCTGTTCTAGGTCATTGCTGGAGCTGATAGAACCAGCTGTTAAATGTGGGACGAAGGCTCTTCCACCTTCAAATCTCATTGTAGCCATTTGGGGCTCAAGACCTATGCCCATCTGCACCCAAGGGAACTTAACTTTTGAGCAAAATGTAGGAGGGCATTACTAATCCCTTCCAAGGTACCTCGCAACACAGGAGTTCATAAAGGGGAAGAGGTTGGGCTCAGATCTGCAAGTTGTGGAAATGTGGAAGATACATTATGAGGCACCCAAAACTTTAAAGAAAAAAAAAATCTGCCAAGCATATTTACTGGATATCTGTGGATATCTGGGAAACTCTCTTGACTGTTAGCACAGTGAGGTGGTCCAGGAATGAAGCACAAATTGGAATACTAGCTCTATCTTTGTCTAAGGAGATTCTCAGTCAACCAGGTCATGGCTATCCAAAAGGTGCTTTTTCAAAAGGCAACTGGACTTTCTTCGTTTTTCCCTGAAGACATTTTGCTTCTCATCCAAGAAGTTTCTTCAGTTCTATAGACCCCTTACTGACCCCCAAAACTGAAGAAGCTTCTTGGATGAGAAGCGATACATCTTCAAGGGGGGAAAAAAACACAAGAAAGTCCAGTTGCCTTTTGAAAAAGCACCTTTGGGGCAACTAAATGTGTTGTGTTGCATTGTGTTGCACTGTATTCTATTGTATTACATTGCATTGCATTGCACTGTATTGTATTGTATTGTATTGTATTGTATTGTATTGTATTGTATTTTATTTTATTGGATTGTATATTATTGTATTTTATTTTTTTGTATTGTATTGTATTGTATTTATCGTATTGTACTCAACTCTGCTCTATTCTGCTCTGTTCTAGTTGAAGAAGCTTCTTGGATGAGAAGCAAAACAAAGTCCAGTTGCCTTTTGAAAAAGCACCTTTGTGTTGTGTTGCATTGTGTTGCATTGCATTGCATTGCATTGTATTGTATTGCATTTATTGTATTGTACTCTGCTCTGCTCTGCTCCATTCAAGCTGAAGAAGCTTCTTGGAAGAGGAGCAAAATATCTTCAAAGAAAAATAAAGTCCAGTTGCCTTTTGAAAAAGCACCTTTGGGGCAACCATGACCTGTATGACTGAGAATCTCTACAGACAATAGATTTAGTCATTTGACCATATCAAAAATATAAAACAAATACAAATCACCAGGAGATTCAAAGAAAAGAATAGAACAAGTTCACAGTAAATCCTCTTAACAGAACAGATCTGGATGTGCTGTGCCATCTGCCCTGTACTAATGATTTAATTGACTTATTCTCTGTGCATTTCCCACTTAACAGATTAACAGAGTTGGAAGGGATCTTGTAGGTCATCTAGTCCAACCCCCCACCCAAGCAGGAGACCCTACACCATTTCTGACAGAGGGCAGTCCAGTCTCTTCTTGAAAGTCTCAAGTGATGAAGCTCCCACAACTTCCGAAGGCAACTTCTGTTCCATTGGTTGATTGTTCTCACTGTCAGAAAGTTCCTCCTTATTTCTAGGTTGAATCTCTCCTCCTCCCCCCCACCATTAACCCCAGTCTGATCTAAATCATCCTAATTCTCCCATCGTTGCTTCTTTACACTCCATTGTTAATGAGGATTGCTGACAGCAGCTCCCAAGACACGGGAAAACAAGAGTCGGTGATGCATTTTTCAGAGTTCACTAAACAAAGACACCATCCAACCACTTACCTGGAGAGCAAGGGGTTTCCACCTGACGTTCTTGAGAAGTGCTGGAGCAGAAACGAGCGTATTCTGAGGTCGCTTCTTCAATGTTAAGATCACCCCGTTTGGGTCTTCACGCAACGCATTGACCAGATTCTTTAACTGCCAGCCAACCTGAAGAGAAAATGCCGTCATGGAATTTTTGAAAGGCCATTTATTAGCTTTCTGTAATCAAGACTGCTTTTATGTTAATATTACGAACCAGGGACTCACTAGAATTGACTTTACGTTATGTTATAACAGGGGTGTCAATCTCAATTTCATTGAGGGCCGCATCAGAGTTGTGTTTGACTTCAGGAGGCCGGGTGGGCATGGCCAGGGTGGGCTTGGCCAGCTTGACGTCACTCGTGTCGGGGGCACCTGTGGTGGCCGAGCACTCTGCCAGCAAAAACGGAGCTGGGGAGGGCTGCGCACAGCCCTCCTGAGCTCCGTTTTTGCTGGCAGAAGGTTGCAGGAGGCCATCGCAGCCGAAAACAGAGCTCGGGAGGGCCCTGCGCGGCCCTACTGAACTCCGTTTTCACTGGCAGTGGCACTGTGGGCCAGTCCTTTGCTGTTTCCAGGGTGGCCCCGTGGGCCAGATCTAAGCACCCGGCGGGCCGGATCTGGCCCGCAGGCCTTGAGTTTGACACCCCTGCGTTACAAAGTGATTGTGCAGAATTAACAGATTGGATTGCAAAAATCCAGATGACCACCAGATGGGAGTACAGGATAAGAGTTCTGTATGACTTTGCTGCCACCTAGTGGTCATTTGTATGAGTGCAGGATGTGTGCGTCTGTGTTATGCAGATAAGACATGATGGGAATCCCCCTATTAAAGCAGCTCCTCCTTTTAGCCAGAAAACAGCCTCCTGGCTGTTTTAACACTTGCATTAATGTCGGTCAAGCAAATCCTTAAAGCAGCCACAGCTTTATTTTAGATTTGAAATAAGAAGCCTGGAGGGGGAAAAAAAAGAAGCCCAACTTCTTTTAAATACTTTTCACAATATATACAACTGTAGTACAGATCTCGTAGATCACTCTCGGCAAGAGTTGTGTAGTGCCTGTTCAGCTCTTTGTTCCTTTCTCTTTAAGAGAAAAAGGTAACGTTTGCTTATTTTAATTTTTAAATAGGGCGATAGTGTGATAAACAATCTGTTGCACTACCATTACTTTAAAAAAAATAAAGACAGTGATGTACGGTTCTAATTTTTATATCCTCTAACAAACTGAATTATTGCTTTTAATTATCTTTTCTACTGAAGGATCACTTTGTTTCACTGGAGGCTTTCTAAAGAGCAGCTTCAGAATAATTACAAAATGAATCCTGGCTGCTGTAATAGGATCTGTTAATTTGGGGGGTAGGGGAGAAATTGGAATGGGGAGGTTGGTGAAGGGAGCTTGCATAGTGGAGAATAATATTGGTGCAATTTCTTCAAGGTGTTTAATTAAAGATAAAACATCATTTATTTGAGCTATGGAAAAGTCCACGGAGGGGGAACGGAATTTATTAAGTTATTGCAAGTAATAACACTATTTGCAAACAAAGCTCTGGTAACACATACAAAGACCACATTTCTCTGGCTTGAAACTTAGAGGTATTCTAAGCGTGTTTTTTTTACCCCTTTACTTTCTCATATGGAGGACCTTTTAAGTTTACAGTCCTAGGGAAAGCTCTCCTTTGTTTGCATGAATAAACACCCCACCATCCTGCAAAATGCGATGTTTAAACAATGTTTTGAAAGCGCCTTAAGCAAACAATTGGAACATATAAATAAAACAGACAAAAGAGAGTATTTTTTTTCTATTACTATTGCACGGAACATTTCCAGAAGAACCACTGAAGACTTCAAGTGGTTGAGTGTGGAAAAACATGGGGTGAAGGAAGCAACAGCTTCTTAGTGTGACTTCCAAATCCACTCTGGGATCCTTGCAAGCAAAACACAGCCTTTCCACGATAACTCTCTTTTACAGGTCATCCTCGAACTTATGACCACGACTGAGCCCAAAATTTCTGCTGCCAAGCAAGACAGTTGTTCAGTGAATTTTGTTCCCGTTTTACAACCTATCTTGCCACAGTGGTCAAGCGAATCACTGCAGTTTTTCAAATCAGTAACGCGGTTGTTAAGTGAATCTGGCTTCTCCATTGACTTTGCTTGTCAGAAGGTTGCAAAAGGGGATCACATGATCCCCGGGATGCTGCAACCGTCATAAATATGAGTCAGTTGCCTACCATCTGAATTTTGATCACGTGACAAGTGGGGATACTGCAACTGTTGTAAGTGCGAGAATCGGTCATAAGTCATGTTTATCAGTGCCGTTGTAACTTTGAACGGTCACTAAATAAACTGTTGCAAGTAACTACCTGTAGTTACTTGCAAGGTTCAGCAGGAATACTCAGGACCAGCCCTGATCAGTATTTAGATGGGCTGCCATTATATTTCCTTCCTCATTTTTCTGCTTATCCAAGCATTCTTAGTCTTTCATGTAATTTCTTGGGACTTTTCCTTTCAGGAATTGGAATTTGCTATCTTGAAGACCTTTAGACCATCAACAATCCAAGCTATGTTGAGATTATTTTTTGCCCCATCTCTATTCCCCCCCCCTCTGTATTTACACTTAGAGCAGCGGTTCTCAACCTGTGGGTCGCGACCCCTTTGGGGGTCGAAT
>QLTV01000220.1:1266401-1292885 GCA_003457575.1 Thermophis baileyi
TGCCAAGTCATACCGGTAGTGCTTTTTAAATAATGTTTAAGTGATGCATTGGTGTTGTGTGTGAATTAAACCCAGCTATTGTGGCTTAATCAAATCATGGTTAAGTAAACTAGCGTTCCATCTTTCCTCTCAGATCAATGCATCTTCCAGCAAATTGCCACTTTTGACTAGAATTGCCTTCTGAGATTCAGATTCTTCCCATATGTTCATACATGTAAAATTGCAAAGTATTTTTTATATATGAACCATTCCATCAGTTTCAGACCTGGATATCCAAAAGTGGTTATGATGGGACACAGGGACCTCTTGCTGATGTGAGCAAACCCAACTCTGTGTCTCTATAGCTTGTATAGGAGAAAGGGACACCAACACCCAAAGCAAACCATTACTTTTTATTGTTTGGGGTATTTGTACAATGTACAGTAAAATACAGAATGTTTTGCTTAAATTGGGTGAGTTCTCTACCCTAGAAAATATCCCCTAACATAAAATAGGTTCCCACATTTTTCCATTTTGCAGAAATTCCAATAAAGGCAAATAGATCACACCTGGATGCAAATACCCAGGACTAATAAGATAAAGCCAAATAAACAGGTAAGCAAATGAATCAAATGTATTCTTTAGCTGATGAGTGAAATAGAATCAAATCTCAAGTTCTTTCTTTTTCTAATTTTTTTTTTTTACCAACGATGGCATCCCTTCCCTATTATAAGATTTTTTTTCTTTTTTGCCAGCAATACAGTTATTAAAGGGGAAAATGACTTGTCTCCCCAAGCAACATTCCTGGTGGCAATTTAGCTGCTTCAAGGCTAACATTGGACATGATTTCCCTTACAGCTCCCGATTTAACTTCCATTCCCCCTGTTTTAAAAGGCTCCTTAAAACAGTCCATTGGTTTCCAACAGGATGATGAGCTCTGATATAATTGCACAGTGACCAGGAGGCAATCACAGACGGATGCTGAACTTGGTTGTATGGGAATGAACTAATTAACAAAAATCCCCCACCCCCTGCTGATCCCCACCTCCAATCCTTCTCTTTTGTATTTTAATGAAAAGGCATTTTATAAAGAAAAAACAAATCTTTTTCAGATGGATTTTGAGTTTCAAAAGAGCCATTTTTGGTACCAGATCTTTTTCAGATGCCTTCTGAGTCTCACAACAGCCATTCTCTATAATGAAGTTTCATCTGATGAGATTTTTTTAATTTTAAGACATGCATCAATTTAACTTGTGAGGTTCTTTTTTCGCTCACACACAATGTGACTTCCTTCTCAATCCACCTTAGATCCATGCCTTCAAATATGAGTAGATGCTTATGGTTGGAAAACACTGAGTTTCTTTTGTTGTTATTAATCTGCTCCTGTAAAACTTCAGAGTGGGGTTAATTTGAGCAGTGGCAGAATTATTTTGAAACAGAGCTGACTCAATGGCCACCTTACTTACTTCAAAGCCTTGTTCCTCATTAGCAGCTTGCAAACGCTAAAATCTAAAGCTGTACGAGGGGCACCAAGTTCACTTCAACTGCTACTTCTTTTGCTTCTTCTTTTCCTACTAATAGAATAGAATAGATAACAGAGTTGGAAGGGACCTTGGAGGTCTTCTAGTCCAACCCCCTGCTCAGGCAGGAAACCCTATACCATTTCAGACAAATGGTTGTCCAATCTCCAGTTTTGGTCACCACACTATAAAAAAGATGTTCAGACTCTAGAAAGAGTGCAGAGAAGAGCAACCAAGATGATTAGGGAACTGGAGGCTAAAACATATGAAGAACGGTTGCAGGAACTGGGCATGGCTAGTCTAGTGAAGAGAAGGACCAGGGGAGACATGATAGCAGCCTTCCAATACTTGAGGGGCTGCCACAGAGAGGAAGGGGTCAATCTATTCTCCAAAGCACCTGAAGGCCGGACAAGGAATAATGGATGGAAACTGAACAAGGAGAGATTCAACCTAGAAATAAGGAGAAATTTTCTGACAGTGAGAGCCATCAACCAATGGAACAGAAGTTGCCTTCAGAAGTTGTGGGAGCTTCATCACTGGAAGCTTTCAAGAAGAGACTGGACTGCCATCTGTCAGCAATGGTGTAGGGCAGGGGTGTCAAACTCGATTTCATTAAGGGCCGCATGAGGGTTGTGTTTGACCTTGGGGGGCCAGGGTGGGTGTGGCCAGGGTGGGTGTGGCCAGTTCGATATCACTCATGTCGGGGGCGCCTGTGGTGGGCTGAGTGCTCTGCCAGCAAAAACAGGCTCCTGAGCTCCGTTTTCAGCTGTGACGGCCTCCTGCAAACCTCTGCCAGTGAAAACGGAGCTTGGGAGGGCCACATGCAGCCCTCCTGAGCTCCGTTTTCGCTGGCAGAGACACAGTGGGCCGGTCCTTCACTGTTTCCACGGGGTGGTCCCACGGGCCAGATCTAAGCACCCAGTGGGCTGGATCTGGCCCCCGGGCCTTGAGTGTGACACCCCTGGTGTAGGGTGGGGGGTTGGACTACAGTGTGACACCCCTGGTGCTTGGGCGGGGGTTGGACTAGATGACCTACAAGGTACCTTCCAACTCTGTTAATCTGTATCTGTACTTAAAAACCTCCAGTGATGGAGCACCCACAACTTCTGAAGGCAAGCCATTCCACTGGATAATTGTTCTCACTGTCAGAAAATTTCTCCTTAATTCTAAGTTGCTTCTCTCCTTGATTAGTTTCCACCCATTGCTTCTTGTCCTGCCCTCAGGTGCTTTGGAGAATAGCTTGACTCCCTCTTCTTTGTGGCAACCCCTGAGATATTGGAACACTGCTATCATGTCACCCCTGGTCCTTCTTTTCATTAAACTAGACATACCCAGTTCCTGCAACCGTTCTTCATATGTTTTAGTCTCCAGTCCCCTAATCATCTTTGTTGCTCTTCTCTGCACTCTTTCCAGAGTCTCCACATCTTTTTTACATCGTGGTGACCAAAACTAGAGGCAGTATTCCAAGTGTGGTCTTAATGACATCATCTAAGTAAAATGGAGATGCGAGTATCCGAGGTTGAGATCCACAGAATGAGGCAACCTTCAAATGGTTGTGGTAGGAATCATTAAGTACATGTGGAAATCAATCATGCAATGGGCCTCATCTTCTAAAGATCAGAGTCCATTGGACCATTAAATCCAGAGCTGAAAATTACCTACTGGCTCTGGCTGCTTCTCACCACGGCTAATGATACTTATCTTCAACTCAGGGAAAGTTCTGTCAACTGGGGTCAGTTGCTGTGTTTTCTTGGAATCACATACTGTGTTAACTAGTTTTGCATTTATTCTACAACCGGGAAATAGCATTCTAAGAGTTTCAGAGGCGATAAGAGTTAAGGAAAATATTTGCAGTCCATCAAAAAGTTGCAGAAATTATTACCTCGGAGAGACACTTATAATAATTTTAATATTAATATCCTAAAGGTGCTTTTTCAAAAGGCAACAGGACTTTGTGTTTTTTTTTCTTGAACATGTTTTGCTTCCTATCCAAGAAGCTTCTTCAGTTCTTCAGTCAGAAGTGAAGAAGCTTCTTGGCTGAGAAGCAAAATGACTTCACAGAAAAAAACAAAGGAAGTCCTGTTGCCTTTTGAAAAAACACCTTTGGGACAACCATGACCCGAATGACTGAGAATCTCCATAGACATTTAATATTTATAGTAATAATAATGTATTAACAATAGTAAAGTGCCTTGGGTACAATTCAAAAACATATGGAGCACAGGGGTGGGTTCTAAATTACCTCGCTGCCGGTTCACTTCCTCCCGCGCAATGCCGAAAAATTTAAAAAAAATCCAAAAAAAAAAAAAGCCGAAAACAAGATGGCGATGCATGCGCAGTGCCGGAAACTCGGCTTCTGCGCATTCACAGAAGAAAAAAAATCCCCCCCCCCAAAAAAGATGGCAGCGCCCACAGACCGGCACCGACCGAACCGGATCCATGACATCACCGTGACATCACCAGCGGGTCACTACCAGTTCGGGCGAACTGGTCCGAACTGGGAAGAACCCACCTCTGCTGGAGCATCACTACCAGTTCGGGTGAACTGGTCCGAACCGGGAAGAACCCACCTCTGTTGGAGCATCATTTGAACACCATTGGCATTGACAACTTCCCTACCAGTCAATTGCAAAAGGCAGCTTTAGTCGGAACAGCGTACATCCTGCAACGATACCTCTAACATCACAAACATCAACACCTGTCTATTCCAGGTCCTTGGAAAGGACTCAACAGGTAGACAAAATTACCAAATCCAGTCTGAACCTCTGGCAATGAACATAGTAATAATAACAGTGGATCACCTAGGCAGCTGCTGCAAGACGATGGCACAGACTGACTACAAATCACAGCATGACCATCTAGTGACAATGATGCATTGGAAGATCTCCAAGAAATAACATTTACCTCAAGCAAGAACTGGTGGGACCATAAAAATAGAGAAAGTAATAGATAATGAAGAAGCTAAAGTACTCTAGGGCTTTAGAATTCCAACAGACATTCACCTGCTACGTAATACTCCAAATTTAACAACTTTTGATAAGAACATCAAAAAAACCCTGGATAATGGATGTGGCAGTACCTGGAGACAGCAGAATAGAAGAGAAAGAACTGGAGAAAATAACAAAATACAAATAGAACGACGGTGACAAAAAACCAAACCAAAACAAAAAAACAAAGATAGTACTAATAGTAATAGATACCCTGGGTGCAATCCCAAAACATCTGGAGCACCACTTGAACATCATTGGCATTGACAAAATCCCCATCAGTCAATTGCAAAAGGCAACTTTACTCAGAACAGCTTACATTCTGCAAACTATACTTGGACACTGTCAACCACCCAGATTCTATCTCAGATTCTTGGGAAGGATTCAATAGGCGGACAGAATGTCCAAATTCAGTCTTCACACAGGGTTGACTGTGTGGCCAACCATAATAATAATGTATTATTTAATAATTTAAATATAATTTATTAAACTTGTTCTTCTCAGTGTTTCATGTCTATGGAGATTCTCAGTCATCGAGATCATGGTTGTCCCAAAAGTGCTTTTTCAACTGGACTTTGTTTTTTGTTTTGAAGATGTTTCACTTCTCTTCCAAGAAGCTTCTTGGATGAGAAGCGAAACGTCTTCAAAGAAAAACCAGAAAGTCCAGTTGCCTCTTGAAAAAGCACCTTTGGGAAACCATGACCTGGATGACTGAGAATCTCCATAGACACTTAGCGATGCACTTTGGAATGAACACCCTTTGAATGATGCGGGAGTATGAATGGATTTCCAGAAAAATTGTAGACTACAGGAACCATTTGCGCTTCAGTTTGAGATGCAGACTCATCCCCAACAGTCTGCACCTGTGCTCAATAGGGAAGGGACACAGGGCAGAAAACATCCTGCAGAAAGCACAACTCCAACTTCTCAATGAAAAAGAGCTGAAGAAGCTTTCATAAGCGAAACGTCTTCAAAGAAAAACCAGAAAGTCCAGTTGCCTCTTGAAAAAAGCACCTTTGGGATTCTCAGTGTTTCTTGGGCACCCAATGGGCTCCATAACAGGGTAGTTTTGAAAAGATAGGAGGCTGGGCAAAGGAGTTTCCAATATCAACTATACTTCCAAGAATGACCCTTTTCTCCATGACATCAAGTTTGCTTTCTTAGAGCATAAAAATAACTGGATGCATGCCAGTTTACCCAGAAAATGGGCAAATATAGCTCTTTGCAAGGCACTTAAGCCTGAAAATTTTTTACAGATTTCTCCATTTCCTTCATACAATGGGAAACGTAAATTGAAATATCCATTTTACCGCACCGTTTTCGTTCAACTCTTGAAACCCAAAGAGAACAAATTACTCACATCTGGGCTTAGAGCTAAACCTCTGAGCTGACATTTCCATCTATGTGGTTGTTTATGCCTTCTGGCTTTACCCCTCCAATTATTTACAATGCAACAGTTTTCAGTTCTGGATCTTGACTATAAGAGAGCTCCTGTTACCCCCATGTAAAGCCAAATAAATTATTTTTAAAGACCAAACCCATTCTTGCTTGGTTTTCCAAAGCATTCGTTTTTCCGGGACCGAGTTAAAATTCATATTTATTTATTTATTTATTTTATTTTTTATTTATTTATTTGTCAAACATGTACAAGATAGCAGGTATAGGTATAAACATAAACATAATCAAAGTGAATACAGATAGATGAAGACAATAGGACAGTAGGACAGGGACGGTAGGCACGCTGGTGCGCTTATGCACGACCTCTTAGGAATGGGGTGAGGTCGACAGTAGACAGTCTAAGGTTAAAGTTTTTTGGGTTTGGGGAAGAAACCACAGAGTCAGGTAGTGAATTCCAGGCATTGATCACTCTGTTGCTGAAGTCGTATTTTCTGCAGTCGAGTTTGGAGCGGTTTACATTAAGTTTGTATCTATTGTGTATATATTGCATAACTAAAGGGAAGAAAAACTATTTGCTTGCCACATCAACCTCATTTAAAACAGTGTTTGGTGAGAGAGCTTTATGCCAAGGTGCCTAGCATCAAGGCAGCTTCCAGGGAATCTGGAAAAAAGCCAAAATCCAAAGAGCAGATGGTCAATTAAACAATAGAACCATTTACTTAGATTCCAACAGTTAGAAAAGGTTCCTGGGGAGACGACAGGCAATTGAAGTTTCGGAGAGGATAAATAAAGGAAGACCCCACCCCGGTTTGCTTAGAATTTAGAAACAGGTACTCCATTTAAGTACTGAGAATAGAATTGGAATACATGAGCAACAGATGTTTTCACGGCACAACAAATGTATGGAATTCCTGTTGCAAGAAAGAGCACTTAAATAGATATTAAAAGGCAGGAGTTTATTCATATGATGAAGTGATCATCCATCAATAATATATACAGGTAATCCATGACTTGGGACAGTTGGGACCAAAATTTCTGTTGCTAATCTAAATGGTTATTAAGTGAGCTGCACCCACTTTTACAATCATTTTTGCCACAGTTAGCAATAAAGCTTAGACTTATATACCACTTCACAGTGCTTTACAGCCCTCTCTAAGCGGTTTTACAGAGTCAGCATATTTCCCCCAACAATCTGGGTCCTCATTTTACCGACCTCAGAAGGATGGAAAGCTGAGTCAAGTTTGAGCCCTGTCAGGATTGAACTCCAGGCTGTGGGCAAAATTAACCTGCAATACTGTATTCTGACCACTGTGCCACCAAGCTCCTAATAGCACTAGCACTAGCACTAGCACTAGCACTTAGACTTATATACCACAGTGCTTTTACGGCCCTCTCTAAGCAGTTTACAGAGTCAGCATATTGCCCCCCAACAATCTGGGTCTGATTTTACCGACATCGGAAGGATGGAAGGCTGAGTCAACCTTGAGCCGGTCAGGATTGAACTGCTGGCATAAAGATTCTGCATCATTCAAATGTAATAATTACCATCCTCATACCTCATCTTCTTCTTTCATTCTTTGACAGGTGAGGAAAGCTATTCTGTGCTTTATTAAAGAACTTCTTCGCTCTCAGAGTGTTGAAGGCTGTGCTGTGTGGGATATGGTTGACTACATCTTCAAGCAGTTTACCGTGTCAGTCAGCCTGTCAGTGAGTTGAGCACTACAATAGCACTAGCACTTAGACTTATATACCACTTCACAGTGCTTTTACGGCCCTCTCTAAGCGGTTTACAGAGTCAGCATCTTGCCCCCAACAATCTGGGTCCTCATTTTACTGACCACGAAAGGAGGGAAGGCTGAGTCAACCTTGAGCTGGTGACACTTGAACTGCTGGCAGTGGGCAGAATTAACCTGCAGTACTGCATTCTCACCACCATTGCACCTCTAGTTAGAAAGGTCATTTTCAACCAATTGAAATGAGCCATTTCAAATTTAGTGGTCAGATTTGAAACAGAGCTTTTTTAAAAAATACAAGCATTTCAGAATCCCAACACTGTACATTTCTACATGTTAAAAACCTGAGGGGGAAAAATAGATTGGAATAACAAATGATTGGAATTAGTCTAAGGTACTGTAGATGCGAGAAGGTTTTTTTTTCCCCATCTGACAGCCATGCCTGCAGTAGCTGTATAGAATCACCAAACATGTAATTATTAAGCGAAGTTGCACAGAAAAATGAATCTATTAAAGTGTTTGTCAGTTGCATGGGGAAAAAATGAGTACTTTTTTCATGTTTAAAAAAAAACCCAGAAAAGTTGGATGGAACAGACTTTTGATTAAAGATGCATAATGACTGTCTCTTCTGCCGATGAAAATGTTTTTCTCTGACCAATCAATACATTTGATTAATTTACAAAAGTTTGTAGACTATCTTTCAGGATAATTACCTTTTCTGGGTTGATTCTATCCCGAATAGCTAACTGATCCTTCTTTAGTTGATTTAACATCAATTACCCTTGGAGAGAAATGGAACCTCCTTATTTTTCCACCATGGAAATAATTTGAAAGCGATTTAATAGAAGAGAAATTCACTCTTACCTGTTGAACAATGGTAGTGAGTTCTAAGCAGAGCTGAACAATATTATTTTTCAGCAGTGAGTATTCTGTCACGCTGACAAATGGGGACCTATGGAAAAGAGAGAATTTTAACATCTGAGTTCATTTATCACTGATAATTCCCGTAATAAGACAAGCTTTATAAACAATTCGTCCTAGTCAACAAACGGTGAGGAATGAACCTTGAAAACACAGATTGGTTCCACTTGGTGGAGTGTCAATAGAAATATGTCAAAATAATCATCATCAAGAAACTGATTAGAAAACTCTCTTAAGTAGTTTCACCTTTGCCTCCTACAATATTGCATTGAGAATAGGCCTGAACCCCAGGTGAACATCAGCTGGATTGGATTCAGAAGAGAAATTTTGTGGGTTCAGTTGCAAATCTTTATAGCAGCCAGCCTGGGTTACGATATGAAGCCTTCTGCTACTACTACATGAGTGTGAGGGAGGGACTGAGTGGATAGATCTGTTATTTTATTGGTGGGGTTTTATCCCACCTTTAACAGATTAACAGAGTTGGAAAGGACCTTGTAGGTCATCTAGTCCAACCCCCCACTCAAGCAGGAGACCCTACACCATTTCTGACATATGGCAGTCCAGTCTCTTCTTGAAAGCCTCCAGTGATGAAGCTCCCACAACTTCTGAAGGCAACGTCTGTTCCATCGGTTGATTGCTCTCACTGTCAGAAAATTTCTCCTTATTTCCAGGTTGAATCTCTCCTCGATCAATTTCATCCTTTATTCCTTGTCCGGCCTTCGGGTGCTTTGGAAAATAGCTTGACCCTCTCCTCTCTGTGACAGCCCCTCAAATATTGGAAGACTGCTATCATGTCTCCCCTGGTCCTCCTCTTCACTAGACTAGCCATGCCCAGTTCCTGCAACCGTTCATCGTATGTTTTAGCCTCCAGTCCCCTAATCATCCTGGTTGCTCTTCTCTGCACTTTTTCTAGAGTCTCAACATCTTTTTTATATGGGATGACCAAAATTGGATTCAGTATTCTAGGTGTCATCTTACTAAGGCTTTATAGAGTGGTATTAGTACCTCACTTGATCTTGATTGTATCCCTCTGTTAAAGCAATTTAGGATTGCATTGGCTTTTTTGGCTGCCGCTGCACACTGTTGGTTCCTATTTAATTGGTTGTCCACTAAGACTCCAAGATCCCTCTCACAGTTACTGCTTTATTATTTTATAAGTAACTCAAGGAAACCAACATACGTAATACTCTTAAAAAGGTAAAGGTTTCCTCGGTCCAGCTGTATCCGACTCTAGGGTGCAGTGCTCATCTCCATTTCTTAGCTGAGCGAGCCAGCGTTGTCTGAAGACTCTTCCATGGTCATGTGGCCAGCATGACTATACACTGAGGCACACAGAATGTTGTTACCTTTTTACCTTTTCACTGAAGTAGTACCTATTTATCTACTCGCAGTTGCATGCTTTTGAACTGCTTGGTGGGCAGGAACTAGGGTAACGATGCCCAAGACCCTCATACAGTCTTGAACCTGGGTTTTCAGCTGACAAAGCTCAGCGTCTTTAACCACTGAACCATTGTGCCCCACAAACATAATACTCTTACCAGGGGTGACATCCAGCAGGTTCTGGCAGGTTCTGGAGAACCAGTAGCGGAACCGGCAAATACCACCTCTGGCTGGCCCCAGAGTAGGGTGGGAATGGGGATTTTGCAATATCCTTCCCCCAGGAGTAGGGAGGGAATGGGGATTTTGCAGTATCCTTCCCCTGGAGTGGGGTGGGAATGGGGATTTTGCAGTATCCTTCCCCTGGAGTGGGGTGGGAATGGAGATTTTGCAGTATCCTTCCCCTGGAGTGGGGTGGGAATGGAGATTTTGCAGTATCCTTCCCCTGCCACGCCCACCAAGCCAAGCCCACCAAGCCACGCCCATCAAGCCACACCATGCCCATCAAACCACACCCACAGAACCGGTAGTAAAAATAATTGGATTTCACCACTGACTCTTACCTTCTATTTTCCCCACAACAACCCTAGGAGGTGGGTTGGACTGAGAGAATGATTGGCTCAAAGTCACCCAGCTGGCTTTCAGGTCCAAGGCAGGACTAGAACTCACAGTCTTCTGGTTTCTAGACCAACTCCTTAAACCAAACTAGATCTTCCTAAGTTAACTTCTTTTCCTGGAACCCTGACATTTGGTCAGTTATTTCAACTCTAGTGAAATATCAGGACGATGGATTTATGAGCATTGTTTTTTCTTCTTCAAATCACCAATTTACACCATTTTCCAAACTATCAATTATTATACTTGTTCTGCTTTCCAGGGGGAGGATATGTAAGCTGTCTTCAGAGGGGCAGGGAGGACTCTTCCTTACCTAGGTTGGACTGCTGACATTAAGATATTTCCAGCACAACTGTCTACAATTCAGTTAATCCAATTAAATTAACCGAATTAAGCTAGTTCAATGAATCCAGTTACAATCCTACAATCCTTAGGATTTCAGCTCACCTGGTAATGATAACATGTAAAGCACGCAGATAACTTCAGTTTGATTCCAAGAAAAAACCCTTAAAGACTAATGCAGAGCTCTTGGCTGGATCAATCCTTAAAATGACTCAAGTCTCTAACATGGGTAAAAGCCAAGAATTTTGTTGGAGGGAATAGATAGGGAACAATCTGCTTACCAAGAAAAACTGTTATTTTTCCCTCCCTTCAATTTAACAAATGGCAGTTCACCTTCCATGATCAATTGCAGCTTATCAACTCTGCTGAAGAGTAGATAAGATTGTTCTCACTTGCTTCTAGGTAGCCCATAAATCTGATCACTTCAGGTTTGTCTGGATTTGCAGTTTCAAACTGGATGGTGCTAAAAATATCCAGTCCCGTTAATTTTTATTTCAGCAATGCCACAGAGGGAAGGAGTAAAATCTCCCTTCCAGATGTTTTTCTGAAAATGCACGTCTGTTTTCTTCAATGGCCATCACTTACCTTCTTTTGCATTCTGTGGCTTAATCAAATCTAATTAATTACTATATTGTTTATCCAGATGGAAGATGTGATGTATTGGATAATGGCTCACACTTTGATGCTCTTCCTCAATATCTTGAAGTAATAGTTTAAGCAAACAGCAGAACAGAGTTGAAGAGACCTTGGAGGTCTTCTAGACCACAGGTCACCAACCGGTGGTCCGCGAGAAAATTTTGGTGGTCTGTGGAGAAATCTTGGCCCCTGGGCCGGATATGACCGAGACCAATTACTGCGCGGGAACACAAGGCTGCACCGCCAAACATCACCCCGCCCACACTCTTAAGGCCGAGCACAAACCTCACCTTGAGTATAGCAGTGCGAGCCACACAAGCTGCAACAGGAAGGTAAGACCAAGAACTCACTTTGCCCAGCTGAACGGCTGCTGGGGGGGGGAGGTTCAGCCACCTACATCTCTCCTTCTGCTAGGCCTCCGGGTGAGACGCCCGAGCCTGCTAGATCGGCCCCCTGCAAATTCTCATCTCTAGGAGCCCGGCCGAAGTTTCCCATGCCACAGCGCTCCTCGAGAGAGGAGTTTGCAGAGGCTGAGCTAGCATCTGCAACGGACAGCAAACTCTGGCTGCTTCTCTCAGCTGTAGTGCGGCATCAGCGTTTGAAGCGGTGGGGGAAACTCTGTCCGGGCTGGAGAATTTGCGTTTGAAGCGGTGGGGGAAACTCTGTCCGGGCTGGAGAATTTGCATTTGAAGCGGTGGGGGAAACTTTGTCTGGGCTAGAGAATTTGCATGGGACCAAACAAACACTCCTCTCTCGAGAAGCCCATCCAAGTGCTTCTCTCAGCTGTAGTGCGGCACCAGCGTTTGAAGCGGGGCAGGAAACTTCGTCCGGGCTCAAGAATTTGCATGGGGCCGAAACTTCATCCAGGCTTCTTGAGAGATGAGTGCTTGCTTGGCCTCATGCAAATTCTCCAGCCCGGGGGGGGTCTTCTCGAGAGAGGAGTGTTTGCTCGGCCCCATGCAAAGTCTCCAGCCCAGATGAAGTTTCCTGCACCGCTTCAAATGCTGGGAAACTTTGTCTGGGCTGGAGAATTTGAATTTGAAGTGGTGGGGGAAACTGTCTGGGCTGGAGAATTTGCATGGGGCCGAGCAAACACTCCTCTCTCGAGAAGCCCGTCCAAGTGCTTCTCTCAGCTGTAGTGCGGCAACAGCGTTTGAAGCGGCGTGGGAAACTTCATCCAGGCTGGAGACTTTGCATGGGACCGAGCAAACACTGATCTCTTGAGAAGCCCAGATGAAGTTTCCCGCGCTGCTTCAAATGCTGGTGCCGCACTACAGCTGAGAGAAGCAGCCGGAGTTTGCTGTCCATTGCTACCTCAGCCCTCTGCAAAGTCTCACCACCTGAAAAGTTGCACATTTCAAGGGCCACCCCAGGGCAGAGATTTCCAGCCCCACCACCGCCGGTCCGATATTCCAGAGCTTTAGTAGTCACGCGCACAGGACTGGCTCGTTGCAGCTCCTCCACCCTGGTGCATTGTCCTGCCGGGGAGCAGGCAGCTCCCCTGCAAGCCAGTGCACCCGGGTGTAGGATGACCAATGGGCCAGTCCTGTGACTACTACATCATTATTTTACAAATGTATTTATCTTTTTTTAAAATTCATATTAGTGGTCTGCGGGACTTAAAATTATGAATTAGGGTCTGTGGGATTTAAAATTATGACCTTGATGGTCCCTGAGGTCCAAAAGGTTGGGGACCCCTGTTCTAGACCAACCTCCTGCTCAAGCAGGAGACCCTGTACCATTCCATATAAATGGCTGTTCAATCTCTTCTTGAAAACCTCCAGTGATGGAGCACCCACAACTTCTGGAGATAAGCCGTTCCACTAATTAATTGGTTTATGCATATAGGAAAATATCTTGAATTAACCAACCCAAAACTCCTGGTGACTGCCTGAACCAGTCCCTGCAGTTTTCTTGGCAAAGTTTTTTGGCTGCGGTTTGAATAGAATAGAGCTGGAAGAGACCTTGGAGGTCTTCTAGTCCAGCCCCCTGCTCAAGCAGGAGAAATCAAGCAACTGCAAATCTCAATCAACAAATACTCAGTCTTACACATTGGCAAAAATAATAAGAACACAAAATACAAACTAGATGATCACAGCCTTGTTAACGATCCTCACTCAGTTAAGGACCTTGGAGTACTCATCTCTAATGATCTAAATGCCAGAGCCCACTGCAACAGCATTGCCAAAAAGGCATTAAGAGTGGTTAACCTAATCTTGCGTAGCTTCTTCTCTGGTAATATTGTACTTTTAACCAGAGCATATAAAACATTTGCTAGACCAATTCTCGAATACAGCTCATCTGTCTGGAACCCGCACTACATATAGGACATTAATACAATTGAGAATGTCCAGAGATATTTCAGAAGAGTCCTCCACTCCTCTGTTCGCAACAGAATACCTCTTAGAACTTCGCCGTATTCGATCCAACCTAAGCATAGTACATCAAATTATCCGCTACAATGTCCTATCTGTCTATGAATACTTCTACTTCAACCGCAACAATACACGAGCACACAATAGATACAAACTTAACTTAAATTGTTCAAAACTTGATTGCAAAAAATACGACTTCAGCAACATAGTGGTCAATGCCTGGAATACGTTACTTGACTCTGTAGTTTCTTTCCCAAACCCCCAAAACTTTAACCTTAGACTGTCTACCATTGACCTCACCCCATTCCTAAGAGGTACATACCTCTTAGCGGTGTGCATAAGCGCACAAGCGTGCCTACCATGCCTGTCCTAATGTCCCCATGTATTCGTAACCATCTCATGTACTCATAACCATGCTTATACATCTTAGGTATTCACAATCATGTTTATACTTTGTAATCATATATACGCTTGACTAAATAAATAAATAAACAAACAAACAAACAAACAAATAAATAAATCTATACCATCTCAGACAAGTGACTGTCCAGTCTCTTCTTAAAAACCTCCAGTGATGGAGCGCCCACGATTTCTGAAGGCAAGCTGTTCCACTGGTTAATTGTCCTCACTGTTAGGAAGTTTCTCCTAAATTCCAGGTTGCTTCTCTCTTTGATTAGTTTCCAACCATTATTTATTGTTTGTCTTGCTTCCTCCTTCTTAGGGCTAAGACAACTCTCCCAGCCAGCTTTCTTCCTAAGGCAGGACTAGAGCTCACTGTCTCCTGGTTGCTAGCCTGACCCCTTAACGCTACACTACCACCCCCAAACTGGCTGTTGAATGAGCTATTAGCAATTTAAATTCTGACTTATAAATAGCTATCCACTTTTAATTACACAACTGCTGCATAGGATTGGAATTGTGATTGGAAAGGCTTATAAATCCAGTAAATCACCACCATCATCATTTTTCAGAGAGAGATATGCATGCAAAAGATGTCAAGTTCAATCCATAACATTTCCAGTTAAGGTTGGAACAATTCCAACTTTAAACCCTGGAGAATTGCCAGCAGACACAATAGTATTAGAGTAAGGAACTGTGTTCCCAAACTTGGTAATTTCCAAAAATGTGAACTTCAAGTCCCAGAATGTTAAGCAATGGACAGCCTGGCCGGGTCCACATAGTTGGAAACTGTCATGGTTAGGAATAACAGAGTTGAAAGGGACCTTGGAGGTCTTCTAGTCCAACCCCCTGCTCAAGCAGGAGACCCCATGCCCTTTCAGACAAGTGGCTGTCCAATCTCTTCTTAAAAACTTCCAGCGATGGAGCACCCACAATTTCTGAAGGCGTTCCACTGATTAATTGTTCTGTCGGGAAATTTCTCCTTATTTCTAGGTTGCTTCTCTCCTTGATTAGTTTCTAACCATTGTTTCTTGTCTTTCCTTCAGGCTCTTTGGAGAATAGTTTGACTCCCTCTTCTTTGTGGCAGCCCCTCAAATATTGGAATACATGTCACCCGTAGTCCTTCTCTTTTTTTATACAATATGAAACAGATGTGTGTATCAGAGGTGGATTCCTCCCGGTTCGGACCGGTCCTATAGAACCGGTAGTAACTTGGCGGCCTGGGTTGCTAGAACCGGCAGTGACCCAGGCCTGCCACGCCCCTGAACCGGTTCTTTTGGCGGCGCCATAGGTGCCGCCATCTTGTTTTTTTGCTTCTGTGCATGCGCAGAAGCTTTTTTTAAGCACTGCACATGTGTGAAGCGCCTGCGCGGCACGGCACGGCACTGAGCAAACCGGCAGCAAAGAAATGAAGAACCCACCCCTGGTGTGTATGTGTGAAGTCTGTTATATGTGGAGGAATGGTTGATGTAGATGATGGTAGAACTTGCAGAGATGGCTAAATTAGCTTCTTTGATTGGAGAAAAAACAGTTATCTACACTGATGGTTCACTGGAAACCCTTGAAAGACTTTTTGCATAAAATGGGACAGATGCATTTAGGAACTGTGCTTTTGATGATTAGAAAAAAATAATAATAGCCCAGATAATAGTAAATAGAGCTTTCTTTTGTAATCATAGATTAAGAGGTAATTTTGTAATTATACTTATTTATTAGATTTTATCCATCTTTATTACTTTATAAGTAACTCATCACTAATACTCCTTCCTAGAGAGAGAGAGAGAGAGAGAGAGAGAGAGAGAGAGAGAGAGAGAGAGAGAGAGAGAGAGAGAGAGAGAGAGAGAGAGAGAGAGAGAGAGAGAGTGGCCTAAAGTCACCCAGCTGGCGTTCATGCTTAAAGTGGGACTAGAACTCCCAGTCTCCTGGTTTTCCTGCAAAGAAAATTGGAAATTCCTCCTGCCTATGTCTTTTTATTTTTTCTTTCTGTATTTCCTTTTTTTTCTTCTTCCTTTATTTACTGCCTTTACTCTTATTACTTTGTGTTTCTTTTTATGTTCTTTGTAAAATGTTTAATTAACATTTATGAAAGAAAAGTACAAGATTTCAAATCTAGACCCCAACTCCAAAAGGGCAGCTCTTTCTAACATCCAAGTACTAAAAAAATATCCACCAGTGGGGAACAAAATTGCCAAAGGGAAATGGAATGCTGAAGACAGAAGGACAGAATGAGAAGAAACGAACTGCATTTGCTCCTTAAAAAATAAATAAATAAACAGTATTCAAACTCAATTACCTGTCTAACCAGGCAAGCAAATTTTTGGCAGCACCAATCAAGTCAACGACGGAGGTAAGGAAATCATTTGGCAGTCTTCGGGAGGCCCGTCCGTCATAATGACCGCTCCTTCTTCTACCTGTGATGAAGTTTTGAAGATTTTTGGCAGACGCGTTCAGCTTGTGGGAAAGGGTTCTCAGATTTTCAGTCTCCAAGCCGTAGTTCTGAAAGCAAGAGAGAAATTGGATACATTAAAAAAAGAAAAAGAAAAAGAAAAAGAAAAAGAAAAAGAAAAAGAAAAGGAGGGAGTCGGGGGAGGGGTGAAGAAGGAAAAGGAAGAAGAGAAAGGGGGAGACAGAGAGGAAGGATAGGAAGGAAAGGAAGGAAGGAAAGGAAGGAAGGAAGGAAGGAAGGAAGGAAGGAAGGAAGGAAGGAAGGAAGGAAGGAAGTTGACCCAGCTTTCATTTTGCACCAATTTCAAGCCACAAAAATGCCCAATGCATTTTAAATATATAGATTGGTCCTTGTCTTACGACATTATGACTTATGGTTATATGTGTGAAAAATGGTCATAAGTCACTTTTTCCAGTGCCATTGAAACTTCCAATGGTGACTAGATGAATGTCTGTAAATCAAGAATTATCTGTATAGCAGCCTCAGTCTTGAAGATTCAAACAAGGGAATTAGAGAATTGACTAATTTTCTTGCCACCTACTTTGCTTTAAAAAACAAAAAGCTTTTTGTGGATACCAACATGAGAGAGTCACACTTTTTATTAATCCAGCATATGAACTGTTCTGTTTAAATTTGCCACAATAGTTGCTACAGCTAGTGATTTATGACTTATTGATGTCGTTCCCAGTCACTGACTTAAGAAAAGGGATAAAAGCCTTAATATTGGATTGATATCTATTTTGCAATTTCTCAGCCGCCTGCAAAAGTGGTTCTCTTTCTAGATTTTTGAGAGAAGTTTGAGAATTCCTCCTCAATTTCTTTTGTTGGTGATGTTGGAGAGTATATTACTAGAGAAGAGTAATTCAAAAGCTTGTGACTCACCATAACTATGAGCTACGCTTTGTATGTTTCAATGGTCAGTACCAGAGGTGGGTTTCAGCAGGTTCTGACCAGTTCTGGAGAACCGGTAGCGGAGATTTTGAGTAGTTCGGAGAACCAGTAAATACCACCTCTGACTGGCCCCGCCCCCATCTATTCTCTGCCTCCCGAGTCCCAGCTGATCAGGAGGAAATGGGGATTTTGCAGTAATCTTCCCCTGGAGTGGGGAAGGAATGGAAATTTTACAGTATCCTTCCCCTGCCACGCCCACCAAGCCACGCCCACAGAACCAGTAGTAAAAAAAAATTGAAACCCACCACTGGTCAGTTCCCTAAGATTTGACAGAAAAGTGACAGGATCAGCGATGCTAAGTCTCAATAAAGGAGAATATTTGTAGCTCAGAGTTGAAATGAGGGGTCCTTGGTGCTCTCTGAGCTTGGTTGTTTTCTTGCAGACGTTTCATGACCCAAACTAGGTAACATCATCAGTGCTAGTAAGGAGTGTAGTTTGCTGTCAATTTATATTCTGGTGGCTTGCCTTGTCAGTGTTGGTGGGGGAGGTCTTAGATATTCTTTGGTTGGACTGTTTACTGTTGGCTTCTTTGACAGTTTCTTGATTGGGGTCTTGTTTACTTGATTGTTGGTCTGATGTTAACCTTGGAGTTAATCTATGGTGATCTGGGTGTTGATTGCTGGTGGAGGGCTGCTTGGTTTTTTTTGTGTGTGTGGTTTTTTTGTTCTCTTTTTGGCTGCTGATTGTCTCTTTTGCATAGTCTATAGATGTTGTTAATGTCTATGCTGTCTTTTATTAATGGCTAATTTGTCAAAGTGTCAGGCTTCCAGAAATTCCCTGGTGTTTTTGGACTTGGCTTGGTTTAGGATGGTCACATTTCCCAATTGAAACTAGGGTTAAGTCTCTCTATATGTTGTGAAATTAAAGAATGTTCATCATGTCTTCTGGCTGCTAGTTGGACTGCATTCTGCCAGTCTACCACCTATTTGTCGTGCTGCTAAGTCTGCTGCAATAGAAAATATTGTTGAGAGATCTCTCTCTCCAAAGGGGAAAGGTGTTGGTTGTTTCCAGCACTGAGAAGGTAGCACGTCAGACAGAAAGTGAGAGACCGTATGGGAAATTATCTATTGCTATGTTTTTATTTCCCCCTTTGCTTCTCAGATAAACACAACGAGACTGGAGATCCTTTTACAAAACATGGGGAAATGTTAAGTGTCTTTCCGTGTCACTGCAAACAGAACAGGGAGGGAAATGTAAAAAGCCACTGTGTCAAAAGGCAACAGTGCTGTGGGAATCAGGTTGAATCAGATGCCACCTTAAAATCCACAAATGCAGCAATACTTTTTCAGTTCTGCTGTAAAATAATGTCAGTGATCTTATGGTTTTATTTTGATATGCTTGTTGAGTCTCTGGCTTCTAATAAAGTCATCCATCCATCCACCCACACGTTCACTGATCTATTGTAGATGTTTCTCTAAAAGACTCCACTAGCTGTTCTCTGGTGTTTTCCTGTGGTAGCCAACCATAGAGCTTCATTACAACTGCCTGGTATCTAATTTATTGATACTAGTGTAGGAAGTTAGCACCCACCCTTCTCCTAAGAAAATGAGATATTTTAGGAAATATTAAAAGGGCAGAATATTTCCCCTAAAAGGGAGGCAGAAACTCAGCCCCCCCAACCTGTGTCAGTGGACCATTAAGGCCTGGGCCAGTCTATTCTACATAACAAAGATCTACCTCCTTCAGGCAGAACCATAGTAGGAATTGCCCAAAGTCCTTTCATTACATCATCACCCAGCAAGGCTCAACCAAGCCTGGGACTCAAAAGACAACCTACAAAGTTACCCCTGCATGGCCCCATGGGAGTCTGAAAACCAATCAGAATACAAGCTCAAATTCAAAGCCCAACAGAGGGTATACATCTCTCCCTCTCTCTCACCCATGTGCTTTTTTACCCAGGACCCCAAACCCATGTGGTCCTATCCACCATTAAACCATCTTTCCAAGCAGTCTCCATGTTTCCAGTGTCTTTCTCCCCACTTGGAACTGAACCCAGATGGACATTTCTTCAAACATTAGCCAATAGATTTGTCTGTGTTCTGGTCATTTCTATCACATCTCAGTGATATAAGTAAATAACAGAATAACAGAGAGTTGGAGATCTTCTAATCCAAACCCCTGCACAAGCTCAAGCAGGAGACCCTACACCATTTCAGACAAATGGTTGTCCAATCTCTTCTTAAAAACCTCCAGTGTTGGAGCATTCACAACTTCTGGAGGCAAGTTGTTCCACTGGTTAATTGTTCTAGCTGTCAGGAAATTTCTCCTTGGTTCTAGGTTGCTTCTCTCTTTGATCAGTTTCCACCCATTGCTTCTTGTCCTGCCTTCAGATGCTAAACAGAGAGGCCACCCTGGAGCATAGCAGTCAACACTGCCCTGATATTTTAGTTTCTTTTTAGATGGTACAGAACGTCCTCCTTTTACTAAAGATCCTCCCATGAAGAGGAAAGAGACATTTATTTGGTCTGTAATCTTTTTTGCTACGTTAATTTGATGCTACACAAATTCTTGTCTTTGAAATGAGATTTGCAAGCTGATCTCACGGAGGGTAACATGCCAAGGACTCAGGAGATGATCTGTATGCACATCTAAAGTTGCTTCAGTAGGAACTGTGTTATTTCCTCCTAGAAGTGTATCTAGAGATGTTCACAAAGCAGGAAAATTATCAGACCAATTAAGATTATAATATAACAGTGGAATGTTTACGTGTTGAAGCTAATTAGCTTCAACACGTAAGCATTCCACTGTTGGCTAACAATGAACAATTAACAGTAAGATTGAGACAATGAAAACTAATTCAGGAGAACTCCTAAAATCCTTGTTAAAAGCAAACAAACCTTCAAATATGGAACAATATCAGATCACACTTGTAATTTACAAAGTACAATGCAGTGGTTTGATCCAACATTAAACTGAGCCTCAAATTAAAGAAACCACATTATTCCACTTCTCAATCGGCAGTTGTAATATTGATATTTTTGGTAAGCATTATTGTTAGGTACGTTGGCAATGGATCCATCACCTTGTCTTAATTTTGGACTGAGTCACTGTAATTTGATATTGCTAAGTTTCTTGCATTTCCACTGTTCATTGTGGAAACTGTTTCATGTATAATCCATTTCATTTTTTTTTTTTTTGTAAAGTGATATATAGAGAACTTAACCCTGGCTTCATCACTGGAGGCTTTCAAGAACAGATTGGACTGCTATTTGTCAGAAACGGTGTAGGGTCTCCTGCTTGGGCGGGGGGTTGGACTAGATGGGAAATTTGAATCAACTGTCCCCAAATGCCCTTTTACCAAGCAAGAATTTGCAAAAACCTGTATTTATTTCTCCTATATTTCTCCCTGTTACCAAATGTAACTCCATGTGGTTTCAGAATGCTTTCTAATGCCCATATATTCTCTTAGAGGAAATGGCAGAAGAGATTAGCCAAGGCTTATCGTTAAAAGAATTTCACTGAATCACAGAGCCAGGAAGAATCTTGAAGATCATCTGGTTAAACCCCCATTTCCTGAAATATCTGCAACACAGGATGAATCTGCACGGACAGATCATTCTCCAGCTTCTGCTTAAACGCCTCCTATGAAGATCTGTGGAAACTCATTCCCAAGTATGCCATCCAGCAGTTCTTTGCCGAATGTAAGAGTAATGTGAAATGCAACAACGCTTGCATTGTTAAATGAGATGTAAAAAAGGAAAGAAGAGTAAAGCAGGAAACAGGGTGCTGAAGTAATCCTCCTATGTCAGGTGTGCTTCATGCCCCATCAACCTTGTCATTCCACAACAGATTTTAATTGGGTAATGATGATAATCATCTACTCCCTAGGCAGAAGATGGGAGATATCCAAGTAGGAAGCAACTGAACCCAACACAATCTAATTTTCACAATGTCTTAATACAGACATCCACTTCTTTGTAATTTAACTTATCATTATTATTATTTTTGGCAGGGAAAACATCTTGTGGAAATACTCCGATGTCAAACTGGCATTGTTACTAAGAGGCAATTCCCCATCTACTAATTCCTAGAACTTTTTTATTCTGAGCTTCGGTCAAGTGAAGGATGTTGGTGCTTGTCAGGATATTTCAAAGACAACAGAACGAAGCTTTGCCTAATCTTCTCAAATAAAATCTGGAATCTCCATCCTTGATGAGGAAAATTATAGTTCACCTACCTAGGGAGAACAACCAAACTTTCTTGGAAGATTTCCAGCTTTTAGTCTTTTGGACTTGATAAAATTTTTGATCCCTTCTTCGTCACACAATAGAGAAGGTCACTAAAAACCAAAGCAAAATTTTTGTTCCAGGTGCTCTGTCTTCCCCAAAAAAGACAAGGACAATACTCTTGTATTCAGGAGATGAAATATATTTCTTAGCTAAGAACCACATGGAAGCAGGGGGTTAATACAGTGAAATGATGTAATGGGATGAGGAAGGATTTTCAATCTATCCTTTTTTTAAAAAATGGTCTTTTAACCGTCAAAACTGCATTCACCCCCCTGGAGACCTTAAGAATTTTTTTTCCTCCCAGCTACTTCCAGGCAAAAAGAAAAAGAAAAATCCATGGAATGGTTTGTAATTGGATGTTGATGATGGTGCAAGTTTAGCAGAGGTGGGCTTCACATAATTTAACAACCGGTTCGCCCAGAATCAAAAATGTGAATGCGCATGCACGCTGCATCAAAAAACACAGCAATTCGCTCACACGCTACGTCCGCACATGCGTGTGGCATCAAAAACACACAACGATATAGGACGGGATTGTGCCCGGGCTGTGGGCTGGCCCACCCGCAGGTCGTAACTACCGGTTCGCCTGAACCGGTCCAAACCGGCTGAATCCCACCTCTGAAGTTTAGTATAGGGCAGTGATGGCGAACCTTTTTTCCCTCAGGTGTCGAAAGCGCACGCACACGCGCTATCGTGCTCACACGCGTGCTCACACCCATAATTCAATGCCCTTCTGCACCCCGCTCCCTGCTCATGCTCACACACACACACACACACACACACACACGCTGCCCTGCCCCCACGCATATGCACATGACACCCCCCCTGCTGCCCTGTTTCCTGACTTCTGGTGGGCCCGGTAGGCCCGTTTTTCATCCTCCCCAGGCTCCAGAGGCTTCCCTGGAGCCTGGCGAGGACGAAAATGCCCCCCTGCACTCCCGGAGGCCCTCTGGAGGCCAAAAACGCTCTCCCAGAGCCTCCATGCGAGCCAAAAATCAGCTGGCCGGCGTGCACATGCGTGCTGGAGCTGAGCTAGGGCAACGGCTCGCATGCCGGCAGATATGGCTCCGCGTGCCACCTGTGGCACGCGTGCCATAGGTTCGCCATCACTGGTATAGGGATTTGAGCTCTTGTTTGCACTAATAACACTTCAGCTCAGTGATGGATCCATAGAAGTTTCAAGATAGAAGTTTCAAGAGATGAGAACATCTCTCCTCAATCTTAGTCTTTGCAGAGCCATGGACGAAAATGGAATAGACAAGATCACACTGATAAATAACTTGAACTACGGTAAGTTTTGCCAATGGAAATTAGGTATAAATATTTTCCACGGCTTATATTGACGCATCTTTCTCCATACTCCATACTCCTCAGGGCCCAAATATCTTCAGTATATGTTACAACTACAACAAATAATAAAAGAATATGGTGAGTTGGATCTTAATGGCTAGTCTAGTGAAGCGAAGGACCAGGGGAGACATGATAGCAGTGTTCCAATATTTGAGGGGCTGCCACAGAGAGGAGGGGGTCAACTTGTTTTCCAAAGCACCTAAAAGCCAGGCAAGGAAAAGTGGATGGAAACTGAACAAGGAGAGATTCAACCTAGAAATAAGGAGAAATATTCTGACAGTGAGAACAATCAACAAATGGAACAGCTTGCCTTCAGAAGTTGTGGGAGCTTTATCACTGGAGGCTTTCAAGAGGAGACTGGACTGCCATCTGTCAGAAATGGTGTAGGGTCTCCTGATCAGGCTGGGGATTGGACTAGATGACCTACAAGGTCCCTTCCAACTCTGTTAATCTGTTATCTCTTATCTAATGTCATTTCCATTGCCTAGGAAGATGGCAACTCGTAGCTCAAAAAAAGAAGCAAATTCCAATCTGTTTTGTTCTTAGAGGGAATCTATGATAAGACTACGGATATTGTAGAATATATTGATTATGTATCATCAAATTGTGATTAACCAAATAGATCTTCTGCAGGACAATTTGTTCTGATCCTTAAGGTCTTCCAATAGGTACATGTCTATGGAAATTCTCAATCATCCAAGTCACGGTTGTCCCAAAGGTATTTTTCCCCCAAAAGTCAGCTGGACCTTCAATATTCCAGTGGGTACAGCTGCTGTAATTGGTCCCATCCACCTTGGGGCAGATTGTCCTCTTCTTCCCTTCCCTTCTGCCTTTCTCAGCATTATAGATTTGTTCAGACATTTATATCTTCACCTACATTGTCCATATTATGATAATATGATGCTGGTCATTTGTGTTCCAAGTGAGAATTCTAGGTTGATTTTAAAAACTCTAGTTTTTAAAAAATTATTGGGTATCTATGGTATTCTCAGGAGTCAAAAACACCAATGCCTTTTCTATCTGGTTTCTTCAAAGTTGAACTTTTGCTTTCATAGAGTTTCACTGGGAAAATTTATGACTGAGATTAGATTGGGAAACTTAAAAAAAACCAAAAACCAGAAAATAGCAGTGGCAAACTATTTTCAGACTGAACCAAGAAACTGCAGTAACAGATTTATAAAGTCCATTTGGCTCAACTCAAAGGAAGGTTTTACTTTATCTTTTCACCCCTGTTATGGTCAGAATTGAAGTCTTGTTTCTGGAAATGAAACCTTATCTCCCGCACTTCCATCCTCTTTTTCCTTCTTGGGGGTGAAAGGGGGAATACTGCTCAGAATTGAAGAACCTTTGGTGTAGAGCTGGGTTATAAGTGAAGAGGTTAATGTGAATGGCCTCCCACGGCATGAATAAAAGAGCAATAAAAGATATTAGTCACAATCATTCATTCAAAAACATAAAAAGGCATCCTTTCAAATTATGTTAAGATAGTTTTCATGGTTTACCACAGATATTTTAGGGAATGGCGGTATTTTTTATAATGTGCAAAGCTTCCCTTTGCTGATTTATTATATCGTTTTGATATATTTTATTGTATTTGCTTTGGTATTAAGTGTGATTCTAGAACTACTTTAAATTAAAAAAAAAATATGGAGATGGGATGGTATTGGGCAAATTATCATGTCCAGGTTTTGAGGATCAAACTCAACTGATGATAATTTAATATCAATCCTATTTGATATATAATTGATTTTCCCCCCTTTAATAACGTGGCATTTCCTATGCAGATGTTCCTTAATATTTATAAGGTTTTAAATTATGAACATGATGAGGGCAGAGGGGAGATTCGGTTTGGAAATTCAGTTTGGAGGCTGTTCTATCAAATCTCCAAATCAAATTGCCTCTCAGAACTAGTTGATAATTTTAAACTGATTCAGTTAAAAATTCAATATCTTTATGAATTGTCAACTGAATCACAAATGTGAACTGGATTGAAGCCTGTCTATGCATCTCTACTAAGCATGACTCACAAATTCATTCCCCCCCCTTTATATAATGTGTGTATATCATGTTGCACTTTTTTTATAAAATGGACTTGAGCATGGTTTTCTTTTCATTGCTTATTTAAGCATATCTATGGATACACAGGGGTGCGATGGCTCAGGGGTTAAAGACATTGTGCTTGCCAGCAGCCCAGGTTCGAGACCTGAGCGCTGCGCGACGGGCTGAGCTCCCGTTCTATGCTTCACCTCCTGCCCACCTAGCAGTTCAAAAGCATGCAAATGCAAGTAGATAAATAGGTACCACTCAGGGGTGGGTTCCGGATTTTCCTACTGCCGGTTCGCTCAGGGACATGCCGTGCGCCGTACAGAAAAAAGCTGTGCATGTGCAGAAGCAAAAAACAAGATGGTGGCACCTATGGCACTGCTGAGAGAACCAGCTCAGGGGCGTGACAGGCCTGGGTCGCTGCCGGTTCTAGCGACCCAGGCCACCACGTTACTAACGGTTCTATAGAGCCGGTCTGAGTCGGTAGGAACTCACCTCTGGTACCACTTCGGTGTGAAGGTTACAGGGCTCTGTGTGTCTTAGCATATAGTCATGCTGGCCACATGACCATGGAAAACGTCTTAGTTGATTGGCTCCCTCAGGCAGGGGTGAAATGTGAAATTTTCCCCTACCGGTTCTGTGGGCGTGGCTTATTTTGTGGGCGTGGCTTGGAGGTCAGGTGGGTGTGGCTTCAGGTGGACGTGGCCATGTGGTCATGTGACTGGGTGGGCATGGTCATGTGACTGGGTGGGTGCAGCCAATTTAGCAGTCCATTTTGCCAGGGAGCAGGGGGTTGGACTAGATGACCTCTGAGGTCCCATCTAGCCTTTGCTGTGCTGTTTCAAATCATCCTCTGAAGCTGTGTCTAGTGCCAACCAGGTCTGTGGTCCTCCTTCCCTCCTTTCTTTCTTTCTTTTGTGGGAAGCAACCCCCCCCCAAATAAAATATTACGCATAATAAAAGGCTCACAGAAAAACAAGGAAAAATCAAGCTGCTAAAAAATAACCTGCCTGAAGCTCATCCCACATTCCTGCCCGATAGAGATAATGAGATAATGACCGTATAGAAAGTGGAAGCCTGACGTTTGGCTCCATTCACACAAGCAGGCAAACAGATCCCTAGAAAACCCATTCAAGACGGGCTATTTTGAAATTTCATCATGGCAAGATTTGGCAGTTAACAA
>QLTV01000220.1:1293703-1313578 GCA_003457575.1 Thermophis baileyi
ATTCCATTCCATTCCATTCCATTCCTCTCTCTCTCTCTCTCTCTCTCTCTCTCTCTCTCTCTCTCCCCCCTCCGCACCCCCCCGCGGTTTCCCTCCCCCCCTCTCTCTCCCCTCCCCCCTCTCTCTCCTATGCAAAAAAATTCATCTGCATTTTTTTTACTACTCTCATTTAATTTGATTTGCTTTCAAAACGACTGGCTCTGAGCCAATGACAATAAGAAAGCAGCCACAATAAGCATCTGTCTAAAGACAAGCAATTAAAAGCAACTTCCAATCATCAAAGGTTAAAAGCCTTTCAGATGAAATGGCCTTTGTCTGGTACTGAGAAGACTGCAAAATGAACGTTGGGGAAGATGAATTTCAGAAGTGCATTAGGCAACCGTGTTTCTAACTGAAGAACCAGCAAAGATAAGCTAAAGTATTTAAATATGCTCCGATGGAATGCAGTGAGGAGATGGATTCCAAGAAGGGAGGGGGTGCAGTCCAGAGGAATAAGAGGTAACTCAGTTCAGATATCAGCTGTGAGAGAAAGAGGGTGAAGACAGCCCTTCCCTAATAGTTCCCAAAGTTTATGTAGATGCAGAAAGTAGAGTCCTCAGTCTGGAAAGATCTGATCTATAGGTATAAAACAATAAAGAACTCAGCTTGGAAGAATGGTTTCTTGTTTGGGGCCTGACACATAGTGACTGTGTCAGGGTTCCCCGATGGATGCCCTAATTAAATCATGAGCCTCGAGCCAAGTTTCAAAAGAAATCCAGTTATTTATTAGGAGCTTCATGTCAGCAGGTTCCCAAGTGAAGCCAGCTCTGACCCTACGTAATTTATGCCCCAATTATGACTCTGTTTCCCCCCTCCCCCCAGGGTGTGTCATCAATCACATTCGCCAACGGAGCAACTTTGCAGGTCGTAGAGGTCACTCCCCTCCGGCTGCTGTGGGTAACCCTTGGATACAGGAGAGAGATAAGCATGGAATGTGCCTCTGTCTTTGGCTGCCGTGCCGTTTTGCCACGTTTCCCATCCCCCCTGGCCTATGGCAACTCAAGTGCTTTGTGAGTTGACAGACTGTGGAATTCTGGGAGTTGAAGTCCACATGTCGTGGCTGAGGGATTCTGGGAGTTAAAGTCCACACATGTTATGATGCCATGTGGTGAGGAGGTGGATCCCTAGGAGGGAGGGTGTGCATTCCAGAGAAGCAAGAGTCAACTTAACCCAGATGTTATGTGTGAGAGAAAGAGGGTGAAGACAGCCCCTCCCGAATAGTTCCCAGGATATATTGTAGCAGCAGTAGAGTTCTCAGTCTAGCAAGGTTTTGTCTATAGGTGTGTAAACAATAAAGAACTCAGCTTAAATATCATTAGATATCATTCTTTGTTTTGGGGCCTGATATGTGCACATTGGCATATGCATAATAATCCCAAGCAACATGATGTAGTCTATAATAGTAAGCATGGACTGGAGTTAAATTGGCAAATGCATGAATCCAACCAGGATCCAACTTTTCCCAGCCTTTGTCCTCCAGGTGTCGATTTGATTTGTCTAATAATTTCCTTTCTTAACTGTAGCTTCCTCCTATTTTATCTCAAATTAAAAAGCAGAAGGTCTCTTTGAGGTCTTGTGTTTTCTCCTTGGTACATTGCCACAATTATTGGGGCCTGAATGACGTTAAGGAAAACCCATTTGAAGAAATAATCCTTGCATGGCCATCAAGGAATGAGCTGCGAAGCCACTACGTTTCTTTGATGCCAAGCTTACATCAAAAACAAACGAGAAGGAATGCTTTGCGTGAACCGCCTATCAGCTATTCACTGGGGAGGAGGATGAACCTTCGTTAGAATAAACTTAATAAAAAGGCAGAGCTCTTCTAAATTATGCAAAGGTAATTTGGTAGAAAGGGAATAATAAGCAGCGATGGTTATGCAGAAAACACTCTTAATTTCTCCTAGCCCTCCTCCATAAGGGTTTTTTATTTTTTATTTCTGCATTGCTACTGATGAGGAGAGGTCTCCCAGATCCTGCATCAGCTAAGGACCACTTGAAAGTGCTAACAACAAGTTGTATCCATACTTAGTTAACATTTCAATATCCAGGTCATTTAGCATAAAGAGTCTTCATGTACTCAAATTAAAGAGCAACCATTTGCATATTTGTGTTCCGCTCTGTGGAGACCCAAGCACCCCCTCTTCAGTTCCTTGCTGGTATTCACAGGAAATGATCTTATGGGGTGGGTGGATGTCAATGACACAACCTTAAAAACATGCCTTATCTTTTTCACTCATTTGATGCTGTCTGTACCAGTGGAATAGCAATAGCACTTAGACTTATATACCGCTTTACAGTGCTTTGCAGCCCTCTCTAAGCGGTTTACAGAGTCAGCATATTGCCCTCAACAATCTATTATGTTACCTTCCCACTGACTGTTACCTTCCCACTGAAGTGGTACCTATTTATCTACTCACATTTTCACGCTTTCAAACAGCTAGGTGGGCAGGAGCTGGGGCAAGGATGGGAACCAGTGGTGGGTTGCTACCGGTTCACGCCCAGTTCGGGCAAACCGGTAGCGGGGGTGGGGGAGGCTCCGCCCACCCACCCGGACGTCATCATGGATGATCTGCGCAGAATCGGCATGCGCGCATCTCCAGACAGTAGCAAAGGTAAGTGAAACCCATTACTGATGGGAACTTGCCCCATCACGTGGCACTTAGTCTGAAACCCAGTGTAAAGGTTCTGACTAATGAACCCAAGCAAATCAGAACTCTGAGGGCAAGCACTTCCTCAAAGAACTTCTTTATTGGATAAATCATATCGACATACTTGAAGGAAAGCCAACTCTGACTTTTTCCCGCGATTACAGTATAGTTAAAACAAGTAATAACCCCTTCCCCCCCAGTGTCATTAATCACATTGGCCAATTAGGTTAATTGGCGGGCTTCTTGGGTATTCGTCTCCGCTTTCCTCCATCGCCCAGGAGATGACCTTGGTTCTCACGAGAAAGTTCTATGTTGTGTCTAGTAATACATTCCAACCTCCTCCCCCCTCCCATACAGTGTGGCAATGTTGAACCAGGAAAATGGCTTCTGCCAAGTTCAGTTCGGTGTTGACATCCAGGCTGTCAGCTTTCTAGCTGACAAGCTCAGCTTCTTAACCATATATTTATATTATTTATATTTATATTATTTATATTTATATTATTACAAGATATAAAATATATTTGCAAAAATCTGAATAACCACAAGATGGCAGCAAACTCTTCATTTTCTTATCTTTTTGCTGCCATCTAGTGAACAATTGAGATTTTGCAGTTCAGGTTAGTAGCCCTAATTTAAGGCACAAAAAAAGGGAGAAGAATATATGCTGATACATCTTTCTTATAACATGGTTTATTGAGATGAGCTCAGTATACAGTATCTAAGCCATGAATATGGGTTTAGGTGATATCTTTCTATGATATCCATACATATACATATACATATACATATACACTTAATATTAATTTTGAAAAACTACGTTTCATTTATTATTGCCAAGAAAAAGTTGTTTCCAGATAGTTTATCCAGAGCTATCTTAGAAGATACATTTTCCCTCCTCAAACAAGTTGGAATGCCATTTCCTACAGCTTAGCTTAACATCTGGAATACTGAATTTATTGCCCAGTTCATTAGGACTCCTACTTAGTTAATCTAAATATGTAAATTAATTGAAGTTGCTTCTTTTCCAGGATGATTAGAGAAACTTATTTCAAAGCACAACAGTGCATCAGATTACCTTCTAAATACCACAGCCCACATTTCCATACAAAAGAGAAATAAATTAACTAACTTTTCAGAAAGTAACATTCATCAGGCTTAAAGGATACAAGGTATTCTTGATTGCTCACATCCATCCAGAAGATGGTAGGAAACTCAACCATCCAACTATTTCAATTCCCAAATCTAGGATATGACAAATTGAGGCGAAACACCAGGGAGTATGTGAAGATGCAATTTTATCCATGTTTAGCCTAATGAATTTAATAAGGTCTACTTCCCGTGAGGTTAATAGGGGGTGGTGGCCTTTAGCATATGACACAGCAACATTTTGTAAATGTCCTCTTTTAAAGTGATGGAAAGATATAGCAATTGTCCCCCACCTCTGCTTCCAGGATATTGGATTTCCAGACACGGAAAAAGAGCATTGTGGGATGATTCAGAAGAGGTTTTGGAATCACTGGATCCAAATTCTTCTTATTCCTTTGACATAACTCTGCAATAGGGGGAGAATATTTTGGCCTAGGACTTCCTTGTCATTGGGACGATAGAGTGGAGTGGAGTAGGGTAGAGAAGAATAGAGGAGAGTAGAGTAGAGTAGAGTAGAGTAGAGTAGAGTAGAGTAGAGTAGAGTAGAGCAGACTAAGGACACACAAACTGCCTCTTGGATCAGAACAAGGGACTATGTAGAGCAATATCCTGGTGAGCCAGATAGCCTTGGCAAGCTGGAAGGAGAATATTGTGGAGCCAACAACGGATAATCAGATAAATATAAAGGAACAACTATGAGCCAAGCAATCAGCGTGTGTGAGAAAGCACATTAAGAGGATTTTTTAAAAACAAAACAAAACAAAAGGGTTGGCAGTTATTGTGAATAATGAGGCAGTAAAAATGAATCAGATGTATACTACTAGTAAAATGAATAATTTTAGAAACCAGGTGAAATTGCTATCTCTTTTTTTAGAGCATAAGACCTTTGTGTTTTAAGAAAATATATATTGCTTTCCCATGCAGCATTTAATACAACAGCATGAAAACTATTCCATAATACTAATACTTCCATTTAGAAAAGAGTAGAATTCTTTATTGGCCAAGTGTGATTGGACATACAAGGAATTTGTCTCCAGTGCAGAAGCTCTCAGTGTACATACAAACAACAAAGTGATAAGTCATAGATCATAAATCATACACACATTGAGTAAGGACGAACAGGGGAAAGAAGGGAAGATGTCATCTCAAGTAGTCAACTTGTTGGCTTATCTATGGCCTTGTTGAATTATTATTATTATTATTTATTAAATTTGTATGCCGCCAAACTCCCAAGGGACTCTGAATTGTGTTCTGTCCCTCTGAGATTGCTCTACTGCCCTCGCGGAATTGCTGTGTAAAAAGATTTCCTTTTCAAAAGAAGTATAATCTTTTTCTTTAACCAGTTGAAAGAACAGCAAGCTTCACGAAGTGCGGTCCAGAAGAAAAAAGGCACTGCTGATTCTTTTCACCTTCTGAAACCTATCAATTTGGAAAGAGATGTTTCCTTATTTGAGGACAGAAATGAGACCAAAGAGCCTTTCAAAATTCTCCACTGATTGGAAGAAATTGGTGGGTGTTTTCTCTAAATTGCTCCAGGGGGAAAGAGAAATCCTCCAACCATTACTTAAGAGCAGATGATCCCTAGCCACCAGCGATAGCAACCTTATTGAAAAGGTCCATCAGAAAAGTTTGTCATGATGTTACCTGGGAATTAAAAAAAAAAGAAGTGAAGAATTCAGAAGCATCACAGGCCACTGGAAAGATGTGTAATGAAAGACAAAGCATTCACACATGATTGACAGCCACTTCTTCTTTCAAGAAACACCACATTGCAACCTTGAGCATTTCCCCAAAATTCTCTTCTCCTTCGAAAGTCATTTCAAGGGCCAATTATTCTGCCTCTCATCAAACTGAATGAGAAGAAGAAGGAAAAAACAGAAGGCAGGGTAATTACTCCGCCTGGTGCAACTTTGAGAAGTGAAATCCAAGCTGAAGAGATGATTCATCCTTTAGTCGTAGTGCAAGCTGTGTCCATTCCTGCTAATCTCAAGACACAGTGATGTCTCCCTCCAAATCACTGCCATAAGCTCTTCTCCACTTTTTGCACATCTAGAGAGATCGTTGGTGGCCTCCTACTGTATGTATTCAAGGGTTGTAGAGAGATTGTATTCAGCACTTGGAATATTTCTGCAGCATTATTAGCCCAATAGCATTAATTATGCTTGGAACACTTAGCGGTGAAAGGAAACCAGACCGCCAAAGAACACGGTGGCTGGACACCATCAAAGCTGACACTTGTTGTGGCCCACCAGCGGCCAGCGGAGCTGTGGCAGACTCAGACAGTGAGGAGGTTGGGGAGGAACATGGGCCAGTCCTGGAGTCTGGGGAAGGCTCTGATGAGTGCTCTGCGTCGGAGGCAGAGATGGGGCCAGGGCCATCCGACAGTTATCAGCTGCCTTCGGAGTTGGATATCAGTGGGGCAGAAGAACAGCTGGAGCCTGTTTCCGATGTGCGCAAGCGCAGAGCTGCCAGGAGAAGGGAACAGCTAAAGAACAAGGGCCGACTCGGGAGTAAAGGCACAGGTGGACGGTGAATGGCCCCCTCCCATAGGGAATAAAGAGGAGTGAAAGGGGAGGGGAGTTTGCAAGAGACAATTAGTTCAATTCATGAGGGTGAAGATCTGTTCCTGACTTCTTGCCAAGTAATTGCTGCTACAGCGTGGCGTTTGGAAGATATCAGCCTGGCAACTCTCCAAGCCTGATAAAGGTCTGTAGTTGTGAAATCTCATGAAAGACTGTTTGCCGGGACTTTGCTGGAGAGGAATTCCCTTTAACCTAAATAAAAGAGGTTTTATCGGGACGAGGAGTCTGCTTCATGATCTTGGGAAGCCTAGGTCAGAACAATACCAGCCAGAGCCTAGAACAACTCAAAGAAGGAGTGCAAGATCGGAAGACCTGGAGAGACTTGGCATAGAATTGCCAAGAGTCGGACACAATGGAATGAATAACCACCACCACCACCATCATCAATTTATATGCCAGCACACACACATATATATGCAACCACATATGTGGGTTCCAACCTTGTGTGATTCTCCTGTGAGGTTACTAGAGAACTTGTTGCCTAGTGAATATCATGCCAAATTTGGGGTTTGAATCTGGGTCTATTCAGACCTAGTCCAACATTCTCATTATGACACCACACTGCCTTTCAGAGGTGCGTCCCTTCCCCACCCCCCCAATTCTTGGTCAATGGTATTTTGTTGCCTATGATCATAGGAATGAGATGTGACCATCTGAAGATCTTTTAAGAATGTGGAAGAGAGTTGGTAAGAATTTGTTGTTGTTGTGCATCTTAATTATGTATGCTGCTCCCGCAGTGTCTATCTCTTTCTGCACGCAGAAAATAAAGGCAACTAAGAAAGAATAAAAGATAACTAACCCTCGCAGATATTGTAACTCCAGGTTGAATATGAGTCAGGACACATCTGGCATTGTGGACTCACTAAATTAATTAGGACATGCACCAGTGGACAGTAATCAAGCTTCATGTCAGCCAATAAACAGCACTATGATGAAGTACCGAAGATTACATTAGATTTAATCACACTAGAATTTCATCTACAGTACTTCAGAATTCAGCTCAGGAAAAAAAAATGGACAGCCAACTTTACAAATCGGGATGCCGTAAGCCTATTTATTCAGAGGTAAGCCCAGTTGAATTCAGAGGGGTTCCTCAGATGAGCATCTATTGTGTGTATACAGCACATGGCAGAAATGCAAAACACAGAAAACATGGGGAAAACGTTACATCCAACAAGAACAAAAAAAAAGTGCATAAAAAAGAGGAGAAAAAACCTGAATATCAAATAAATCTAACATTAAACATACAAAAAATCCCCACCCTGGCTGGATGCTGGAAAAAAAATAAAAAAAATAAACCCCAATAAATTCCCCTCCCTTACATAACGGGTTAAGTTTTCCCATCTTAATGAGAAAAATATATAAACAAATATTTCAGATGAGGAGATATCTAATAATGAAATCAACCCAACATGTAATCATAATATAAATATAAAAAATATTAAAAAAACAGTCAACAGGTTAACCCGAGCCTTATATTATGAGTCTTTTTTTTAAACCAAAAACTATGTTTTCCCCACCCAACCCAGTGGTGGGTTGCTACTGGTACGGTCCGGTTCTACGAACCGGTAGCGGCGGTGGCGGGAACCTCTGCCCACCCCGGATGCTTCTGCGCATGCGCAGAAGTGTTGCGCGCGTGCACAAGCGCGCGAACCGGTAGCGATGGGATTTACAACCCATCATTGACCCAACCCCGTGTTATTGGATCCCAAGGGCTGTGGTAGAAATGGAATGGCATCATCAGAAGAAGTAAGAGTAAGTAAGAAGTAAGAGTAAGTAAGAGCTCTCTATGTTGTCCCCAAAGGTGCTTTTTCAAAAGGCAACTGGACTTTCTTTGTATAGGACTTTCTATTTCTGGTGAGGTGCGAGCAAGGATGAATGCAGCCTGGTTGCATTGGCGAGATCTCACCGGTGTGTTATATGACAGACGAATGCCAAACCATCTTAAATCTAAGATTTACAAGACAACCATTTGCCCTGTTGGCACTGAATGCTGGGCAGCAACAACAGGGACCGAAAGCTCTCAACATGTCATGGAAATGCGAATGCTCCGTTGGATATCGGGCATCTCCCTTCTTGACCACATCACAAATGACACCATTCGACAACATTTTGGTGTGACAGCAATTATGGAGAAGATGAGAGAAGGCCAGCTCCGCTGGTATGGACACGTCCAGAGAGCAGCACCTTCCACTGTGGCCAAGACTGCCTACCAACTAGAAGTCAATGGCCGGTGACTTTGCGAGCGCCCAAAACAGAGATGGCAAGACACCATCAACAAAGATATGCAAGCCACGGGCCTGCACCCTGGAGACGCAGCTGACCATGCAAAGTGGCGTTCAATGCAGAGGTGGGTTGCTGCCGGTTTGGATCGGTTCATTAGAACCGGTAGCAGAAATTTACTGCCGCTCACCGAACCGGCAGCAAAGACCCACACCCCTGAACCAGTCCTCCGGTCACCGCGGCTTAAAAAATAACCCTCTACACATGCGCAAAGGCTTCTGCGCATGCGCAGAGGGTCATTTCCGGGTGTTTTGCATGGCACACTTCCGTCGCGATCAGAACCGGTAGGGAAGGTAAGTAGAACCCACCCCTGGTTCAATGATCTGAAAAGTGGACACTGCACTTGCGGGAATACGCTAGGAAGAAGAAGAACTGGACTTCCTTTGTTTTTCCTTGAAGACATTTTACTTCTCCATCCAAGCAGCTTCTTCGGTTCTTCTGAGAATTGAAGAAGCTTCTTGGATGAGAAGCGAAACATCTTCAAGAAAAAAACAAAGAAAAGTCCAGTTGCTTTTTGAAAAAGCACCTTTGAGACAACCATGACCTGGATGGCTGAGCATCTCCATAGACATTTTGCTCTCTATATGGCAATTCGGTTCTTTTATTTTTTTTTATGCATACATTAAAATAGGGGAAAATATTTTTTTCAAGCAGCATGACAAACGCATACACAAAACACAGTGTGGCAGAATAGGGTAGAATGCTCTTACGAAACGGAAACGAATGGATCCAGCCAAACCCCTTCTTGTAGTAGAGGAACAAAAACCTACAGAAAATTTCTCGAGAAAGAGAAATTCCCTTTTCCCCTACCACTCACTTCTTAATTTTAAAGAGCCATTTATGTAGACAATGCTATATGCATAATTTAAATTATGATAATTAAACCATTGAGAACTTGTCAGTGCTTGCAATTTGTATCCTTTAGCAATCGGAGGAAAAGCCAGGCGTGCATGTCAATACAAAGAAAAAGATCCCACTAAGAGTTTGTTAAAGGAAAGAGGCGATACCTCCCGATTTGGCAAACAAGATTGCTTTAATAATTCATTACCAGCCTCTTTGGATGGATCACTGCATTAGAAAATGAGTACTTTGCGATGATAAAGCATGGCTCTCCTGGGCTTTAATAATACATTTAAAAAAAAACAACCCAGGGGGGAGGGGAAACAGATACTAAGGAAGTTGGAAACGTAATGTTCACATTTCTGCTAATGTCCCAAAGTTGCATTTCTGTATCTCAAAGAAACAAAAGCCCCATTTCCACCTCTTTAAGCTCCTACCTAAGAAAATGAGAGGCTCAGCTTTCAGCTGGGAAAACAAAACAATTCAGCCTCTCTTTCATGTTCGAGGGATAAACCTGCATAATATACTTCAGAGGTTTTGGTTTGGAGGGAAATGTCATTATGCACTGCAATCGTACATATTGAATACACAAAGCAGGACGTATTAAATATGTTTGGATGATTTGCAATGCCAGCTAGATTGGGGTATATGTAAGTACAGGCAGTCCTCGACTTAACAACGTGTTAATTTAGGGACCACTCAAAATTACAACAGCAGTGAAAAAAGTGACTTATGACCATTTTTCACACAACTGTTGCAGCATCCCCTGGTCACAGGGATGGTTTTCACTTACCTTCCCTACCGGTTCGCAAATGCGAGCATGTGCGCTCGCTTCACTAGCATGTGCCACCTCAGCACATGCGCACAGCCTTCCGTGCATGCGCCCAGCCTCAAAAACGTGCACAAATAGGATAGAATAGAGCCGGGGCGGGTGGGCGGGGGCGGGCCCACCCACAATTTCCGCTACCGGTTCAGGCGAACCGGACTGAACCGACTGAATAACACCTCTGCCTGGTCACGTCCCCAGAAATGACAGCCAAGAGATCAGCTAAAAAGAAGTGATCAGACCATTTGATTTCCTGCCAGTAATGGCAGCAGGAGACTATTGACCAATGTCTTCATCAACTAGCAAGGGAAAAAGTAAGTTTGACTCTATGCAGCTCTGCAAACTTCATTTATTATGGAGACAGGCCCTGGGTGGTTGCTTCCTTTGTTGAAAATCTGTAGAGATTCTCAGTCATCCAGGTCATGGTTGTCTCAAAGATGCTTGTTCAGGAGGCAACTGGACTTTCTTGTTTTTTCTTTTGAAGACATTTCGCTTCTCATCCAAGTAGCTTCTTCAGCTCTGACAGGATAGTGGGGAATGGAAGGGTTTATATTCCTTGAAGACAGCTGATAATTTGTATTCTTTTCTTGAAACAAAGAGAATTAGAGAATAAGAGAGTTGGGCGGGACCTTGGAGGTCTTCTAGTCTAACCCCCTGCTCAAGCAGGAGAACCTATACAATTTGGGACAAATGACTGTCCAATCTCTTCTTAAAAACTCCAGAGATGGAGCACCCACAAGTTTTGCAAGCAAGCCTTTTCACTGATTAATTGTTCTCACTCATAGGAAATTTCTCCTTAATTCTAAGTTGGATCTCTTTGATAACTGCTATCTGTTATTTCTTGTTCAATCCTTAGGACATAGCTGAATCCTTCCACAGAATATCAGAATATGGAAGGGACCTTGGAGGTCTTCTAGCCCAGCCCCCTACTCAAGCAGGAAACTCTATACCATTCCAGTCTCTTCTTAAAAGCCTCCAGTGATGGAATATCCACAACTTCTGGAATAAGCCATTCCACTGATTCATTGTTTTGTCAATTAATCTCTCCTTAGTTCTAGGTTGCTTCTCTCCTTGATTAGTCTCCATCCATTGTTTCTTGTCCTGCCTTCAGGGGCTTTGGAGAATAGCTTGACTCCTTCTTCTTCATGGCAGCCTCTCAAATATTGGAAGACTGCTATCATGTCACCTGTAATCCGTCTTTTCATTAAACTAGACATAGCCAATTCCAGCAATTGTTCTTCATATGTTTTATCCTCCAGTCCCCTAATCATCTTTGTTGCTCTTCTCAGCACTCTTTCTAGAGTCTCAACATCTTTTTTATATTGTGGGAACCAAAACTGCATGCAATAAATTGAAGTTGTGGGAGCTGACAATTTCCTGACAGTTAGAACAATTAATCAGTGGAATGACTTGCTTCCAGAAGTTGTGGATGTTCCATCACTGGAAGCTTTCAAGAAGAGACTGGACTGCCATCTGTCAGAAATGGTGTAAGATCTCCTGCTTGGGGGGGGGGGGTTGGACTAGATGACCTACAAGGTACCTTGCAACTCTGTTAATCTGAATCTGAATCAATATTCCAAATGTGGCCTCACACTTGGTAGAGTATGTGCCCTACCCTAGTCTGGGATAACCTTTACAGCATATGACATTACCTTGTCCTCATAGCAGTCCATATTAGTGGCAATTAATAATGTTAGTATTAATCCTGATGGCATGAATGACAACTCCTGTGCGGTTATTTATGACACCTTTACAAGCACAGCGCATTGCAGATCAATAACTAAAGTCAAGTTCTTGAGATGATGTAAAGCAAAAGCTGTAAATTGTCTTCCGTTATGTCCTAAAGAAATGACGAGCTCATGTTAGTGAGTTTTCAGTCTAGCTGTCTGGTGAAGTCTAGCATCAGGTTCACCAGAAGGTTTGAGGCAGGCCATGATACAGTGCTGGCCCCTAAAATGCTAATTGTCAGCATTTAAAAAGAGAGAAGCAAATGAGATATCATTAACTCCTGCCTAGAGTACTCTCAACCTCAGCGTGAGCTACAAGGTCAAAGTCATCTGGAAAGAGCAATTGTTTGAAAAGATCTGCCAACTTGTTCTTTTGGCTCATAAATACACATGGCGAGAGGAAGAACGGGGAAATAGATGATGCTGTTGCCATGAGTGGAATCTCAAATGTACTCCGATGGCATTTCGGAGTTTCAGCATGTCACACAGAGACAGGATGGCAGAGTCTAAGTTTCAAAGATGCTTCAGGGATCCATAAAAACAAACAAAAAACACAGGAGGATTAAAATGTCCTGGGGACGTGGCCAAAGTGATTGGATTCTGACTTTGTAGCCAGCTGGAGTTCTTCAATCTTGGCTGGGTTTGCACACACAAGGCCACCATGTCTTAAATTATGGTTTAGAAACCAGAATTGATTAAGCCAAATCCTGAGAGATTATGGTAGTCTTCAATTTACAACCATTCGTTTAGTGACCCTTTGAAGTTACTGAAAAAAGTGACTGATGGCCATTTTTTATTCTTATGACCGCAATGATCACATGATCAAAATTTGGAATCTTGGCACTGGCTCATATTTATGACGGTTGCAGTGTCCCCGGGGGTCATGTAATCCCCTTTTGTGACCTTCTGACAAGCAAAATCAACGGGGAAGCCTGATTCAGTTAACAACCGTGTTACTAACTTAACAATTGCAATGATTCACTTAACAACAGTGGCAAGAAAAGTCATAAAACAGAGCAAAACTCACTTAACAAATGTTTCACTTAGCAACACAAATGTTGGGCTCAATTGTGGTTGTAAGTCGAGGACAAGCAAAGTCCATGGGGATGCCAGATTCACTTAACAGCCGTGTTATTAACTTAAGAACTACAGTGATTCTCTTAATAACGGTGGCAAGAAAGGTCGTAAAATGGGGCAAAACTCACTTACTGTAACTACTGTCTTGCTTAGCAACCGAAGTTTTGGCTCAAAGACTTGGAGAAAAAATTTGAAACTTTGACACTATATATGTTGACAGCAGCAAGATTATTATATGCACAAAAGTGAAAGGACACTTCGATTCCTACCATGGACGAATGGCTGCAGAAGCTGATGGAGTGGGCTGAAATGGCACAATTGACTATTTTGATTAAAGAAAAGAATATGAGTCCTTTTGTTTCCACATGGACTTTGTGCTTCAAGTGGAAAAGAATGAAACTTTGATTTTGGGTTTTACCGATTAGATCAGGGGTGTCAAACTCAAGGCCTGGGGCCCGGATCTGGCCCGCAGGGCTGCCCTGGAAACAGCAAAGGACCAACCCGCGGTGCCTCTGCCAGTAAAAATGGAGCTCTGGTAGAGGGTTGCAGGAGGCCGTCTCAGCCAAAAACAGAGCTCGCAAAGGCCGCGGGCAGCCCTCCCGAGCTCCGTTTTCGCTGGCAGAGGGTTGCAGGAAGCCATCGCAGCTGAAAACGGAGATCGGGAGTCCGTTTTCGCTGGCAGAGCGCTCGGGCCACCACAGGTGCCCCTGACACGAGTGACGTCGAGCTGGCCATGCCCGAGCTGGCCACACTCACCCTGCCCCCCCCCAAAGTCAAACACACCCCTGATGAGGCCCTCAATGAAATTGAGTTTGACACCCTGGATTAGATTGATAGATGCTTATAGAAATGGCTAGTTTATATTATTATGAAAAAAACAAAAAGTTGTAGTTTGATGTTAATGCTTTATTCTACTGCAAGAGAGATTCGCAATTCAACACTTATTTTTCTTTTTCCCAACCCTTCCTCACTTCTCTTCCCCACCCCTTTCCCCCACTGCTTTCCTATTTACTTTTGTATTTTGTATCTTATGTTATCTTATAACTCAATAAAATGTTTGCTGGAAGAAGTTTTGGCTCAATTGTGGTTGTAAGTCGAAGATTACTGTACTTCATGGCTTAGTTCCATATCCGAACTGAGTTATTGTCTTAATCCAACCTTTCTCCCTAACACTCTTGTTTCCTCAAGCAGATGAACTCACTTGGAGTAATGTTTAGTCAACAAACCCTTCCAACACCCTAAAGGTGAATTTTCAAACGGCAACCGAACTTTGTTTTTTCTTGAAGATGTTTCACTTCTAATCCAAGAAGCTTCTTCAGCTCTTCAGCGAAACGTCTTCAAGGAAAAACAAAGTCCAGTTGCCTTTTGAAAAAGCACCTTTGGGATGACTGTGACCTGGATGATTGAGAATCTCCATTGACAAATTCTTCCAACCTATCTTTTCCTAGGCAACATAACAGGTAGGTAGATTAAGTAACAGCATTAACAGTGTGAACTAAGTGGTCCTTGGTGCTCTCTGAGCTTGTTTGTTTTCTTGCAGATGTTTCATTTCCCAAACTAGGTAACATCATCAGTGCTAGTCAGATGTTACCTAGTTAGGGTAATGAAACATCTACAAGAAAACAAGCAAGCTCAGAGAGCACCACGGACCCCTTATTTCAGTCCTGAGCTACAAATATTCTCCTTTATTGGTATAGTATGAACTAATCAAATTCATATATCCTAAAATTGCATATTGGCTAATAAAAGTATTCAATGCTCCCTGAGGTGGCATATGTCCCCAAATGTTCTAATTTAATTCACTGATTTTTTTTTAAAAGTGAGAACATTATTCTTTTTGCAAACCATTTACATCTTGTGAGCTTTAGCCCATGAATAATTTCTGCATTTTTCTTCCCAGGAGTAAGAACTTATGGTATAAATAGACTAGAAGGAGAAAACTCGTATCACTTTTCAATAATTTTTTGATCCCCTTTTCCAAGCAGACAGACAGACCAACAAACAAGCGAAAGAATAAAATGAGAAGAATGCAAAACATAACTTCTATTCGTATTCATACAATTAGTTTTACGAGCTGCTCTCTGCGCAGCTGGCTCATGTTGTGCTGTAAAATGTCTACATTTTCTGACATATTGTGCAAAATCTTTCATAAGCCAGAACATTTTCTAAAGATCTTTTTAGTTGACAGATACCAACACACACATACATAACAACGCCTCTTCTGAAGAAAAGCTTGAGCGAGAAGAGAGCAAAAGAGCCTTTGAAGGGCAGCCTTTTCACATTAACAAGCAAAAGATGCTTTTGTGAGAATTTCAAGTCTTTGGAAATAGCTCTGTAAGGAGGGAGAAGATCTCTTCAAAAGAACCTGACTGGGTTATGCTCTTTTTGATAAAACCTGAAGCACGTATTTTTACCAACCGAAAGCCAGCATTATTCAGCACAGGCCAAAGAGAAAACAAAGACCGCACTATATAAAGGTTTCACATCTGACAAAATATGCCAATTTTATAAGATTGTAATGAAGAGTTATTTCATGTCAAGATGTGAAAGCCTACGTTGTATGAGTGCCTCACTGAGAATAGGAAAGAAATGTACCATAATCATGGTGTCTACAACCTAGGAGCTCTTATTTGAAAGAACAAATGGTGAAATTGTCTAGAAAGAAATTGGATCGAGCTATCTTTGATAACAATGCATTTTTTTTCTTTCATGAAAGCAGAAAGTTTCAATTGTGATCTCCAATTTTCTGTTTGCGTTCCTAACCACAGTATTTTAAGTTAGTTGCCCAATGGATAAGTTTGCTTTTGAGAGAAGAGCTTAAATTATTTCTTACATGTATAGCTGTGGTGGAATGTAGTCTGGATTCCCAGGAAGCGGGGTGGGTTGCATTCCAGAGGGCAAAGAGACACTGAAGTTTAGACAGTTTGGTTGGAAAGAAAAGAATTAAAACAGCTCCTCCCTAGCAGTTCATAGAGTATTGTCAGGGTTCCAAATAGCATCTAAAATTAAATCAGAGTCCGAGGCAATGCATTCCTCAAAGTTCCAATTTATTAACAGAGCCATGTTGGTACAGCTGTGAGAAACCCGAATCTGAAGTCCCAGGGGTTTCTCCACCCAGTTGAAAGTTCAAGCCCTTGTCCCCACACCCCCAAGTCCATCACATGAACCAATCTTCATCTGGCACTTGGCAGCAACTCCCATCTCCTTCTGTGCAGGTGCAGGACAAAGGATGACCTTGACAATCTAAAAAGAATTTGTTATGGCTACGTGCAGACATCCCTCATGCCACGGCCCCTCTCAAATTCCTATAGCAAAGCATACATTCTAAAGCATAAAGTGTGGCAGGCCAAAGTCTCTAATAAAATATGGCTTCAGCCTGACAAGTATATCTATAGCGATGCAAGTACCCAGTTTCCCCGAAAATAAGACCTGTCCTGAAAATAAGACCTAGCATGGTTTTTATTCATGTGCCTAAGATAAGCCCTACCCCCAAAATAAGCCCTACTTAAGAGCCTGCCGCCCATTCCATCTGGTTGCTCGCGGTGCCGCAACCACAAGGTGAGGCAGGAGGGTGGTGGGGCTTCCCCATGTGCCCCGCACCAACTTACCTCAGGGCCTCCACAGCCAGGCCATCCATGCCCCGACACCTGCCTCACAGTGGCAGCACCAGCAGCCACGTGTAGCAGGAGCCCATGTGGTCACCCACCCACTTCTGATTGCTTGCAGAGGAGGCTGAGTGGTGTGTTGGTGCCGCGGCCGCGAGGCAAGGCAGGTGTTGTGGTGAGGATGGCCTGGCTGTGGTGGCCCTGAGGTAAGGCGGTGTGGGGCACATAGGGCAGCTCCACCCCCGTACTTTGCAGGGGCAGCATTGGTGCACCACGTGACCTCCTGTCTTGCCATGAGCAAGCAGAAGAATTGGGCCTCCTGTACATGAAAAAAAATTAAGACACCCCCTGAAAATAAGCCCTAGTGCTTATTTTGGGGCCCAAAAGAAAAATAAGACCTGGTCTTATTTTTGGGGAAACAGGTAGTTGCTTTACTTTGGCAAGTTTTCTGTCTGTAGGTGAACAATAAAGGAACTAGTCAGAAGTAACACCATGTGTTTTTCTTGGTTCTTGGGGTCTTGACAATACCCCATCTTTCCAGCCTATGGATTACTGAAATTGGAGGCAACACCTATCAATCACACAGATAAATATAACAGAGTGACAGAATAACAATGATGGAAGGGACCTTGGAGGTCTTCTAGTCCAACCCCCTGCTGAAATTGGAAACCCTATACCTATGATGGCAAACCTATGGCACGCGTGCCACAACTGGCACGTGGAGCCATATCGGTGGGCACGCGAACTCAGGTCTGGCGCGCATGCACACTCCGGCCAGCTGATTTTTGGGCCTTCTGGGCCTACTGGGAGTCGGGAAACAGGCTGTTTCCAGCCTCCGGAGGGGGTGGGAAAGGCCCGTTTTTTGCTCTCCCCAAGCTCCAGAGCCTTTCTAGGAGCCTGGGGAGGGTGAAAACGGCCTTCCCCACCCCCCTGGAGGCTCTCCGGAGGCCAGAAATAGCTTATTTCCCAACTTGAAATGAGCTATTTCTGGCCTCCGGAGGGCCTCCAGGGGGGGGAGGCCGTTTTCACCCTCCCCAGGCTCCTAGAAAGGCTCTGAAGCCTGGGGAGAGCAAAAAAACGGGACTTCCGGTCCAACCGGAAGTCGGCAAATGGAATGTTTCCGGCCTCCGGAGGACCTCCGGGGGGGGGAGGCCGTTTTTGCCCTCCCCAGGCTCCTAGAAAGGCTCTGGAGCTTGGGGAGAGCAAAAAAATGGGCCTTCCGGTCCAACCGGAAGTTGGCAAATGGGCCATTTTCTGCCTCCAGAGGGCCTCCGGGCGGGTGGGGAAGGCCGTTTTTGCCCTCCCCAGGCTCCTAGAAAGGCTCTGGAGCTTGGGGAGAGCGAAAAATGGGCGTGCCATCATGTGCCGGGAGTGGGGGGGTCACACGCGCATGGGCGGGAGCCCCCCGCATGGAATTATGGGTGTGGGCATGCGCGTGCGTGACCCCCCTGCGCTCCCCTTTTGGCACGCAAACCAAAAAAGGTTCGCCATCACTGCCCTATACCATTTTAGACGAATGGTTGTCCAGTCTCTTCTCACTGTTGAGTGACCAATCTATCCTCCTCGTTAGCTGTGCATCTAGAAACTTAATGCTGCTAGCCACCTCCACAGGTACCAACTTGGTTGGGTGGAAGAGAGTTAAAACAGCTTCTCCCTAGTGATTCCCAGATCTACATAGATGCAAATAGTTGCTCTAGTTTGGCAAGAGTTCTGTCTGTAGATGGGGAACAATAAAGGGACTACTCAGAGATATCCCTATGTGTCTTTCTTGGATCTTGGGGGGCCTGACAATACCCCACCTTTCCACCTATGGGCTACAGAAGTTGGAGGCAATCCTTATCAATCCCAGAAATGCTAAATACTAAAATATACTAAACAGCAACAACATGAAAAGTATTGCAGAAGAGCATTTAGAAAAAAACACATTTACCCAAAGGCACATAAAATGTCAAGAAAATCAATTAAAAAAGACACACACACAGTTCAACAGAACATGTACCGATCGATGTACAAATGGTTTAAATAAAAATGTTCTGGCAAGACTTGATGTTCCACCCTCTGCAGTGTTAGTGGGAAAACTGCAACGGCTGCCTCTTTTGTGATCTCTTGTGTCCTTGTGGGACAAGTGCTGAGGAACCCTTTGAGTCAAATAAAATTTTATTGTGCCTTGTATCAATATCGGGCGGGGGGGGGGGGGAGAGAATTTATCCTATTCTTCAGAGAATTCCAGCCAGAGAGCCTGGCTGCTATCTGTATGATCTATTAGATGTTCTCCATCTTGATGTAATCTGGAGAGTTCCTAAATTTTATGCCTCTCTGAGCATCATTTGCCACTTACTGGGCCATAAAATATCTCTGTAGAATTTTATCATCTTGTCTTTGTGTTGTATTTTAGTTGTAAGCTGGTTGTTGACCATAAACTATCAACCGTCCATCTATCTTCCTTCCCATTCTCGTTCCATGAATTTGTGGCAGGGAGTTTGGACCATTCTCCCATATATGAATCTTTATTCAGGATCTAATTTGGGTTGATCACCAGGACCAGAGGTTTAGTCTTCCAAGCTTTGGGACTCATGCTGGAGCCCATTCTCAGGGAACTTCTCTCTCACCAGAATGACCAATGACGCATTCTGGTGAGATCGAAGTTCCTGGAGGATGGGCTCCAGCACTAAACCTCTGGTCCTTTTTTGTTTCTTTCTTTCTTTCTTTGTTTTTTCCTTTTCGAATACGTTTTTATTGGGTTATAAAGTATTATAAAATACAAAATACAAAAGCAAAAAAGAGGACAGGGAGAGGGGAAAGAAAAGTGAGGAAGGATGGGGGGGGGAAAGAAGCATTGACTTCCGACTCTCTCTGTTACAGTAGAATAAGGCATTAACAACAAATCACAACTTTTTGTTTTACCAAAATAGTATGAACTAGTCCAGGGGTGGGTTCCAATTTTTTTTACTACCACTCTGTGGGCGTGCCTTAATTTTGTGGGAGTGGCTTGATGGCCATGTGACCGGGTAGGAGTGGCTTGACGGCCATGTGACTGGGTGGGAGTGGATTGGTGGCCATGTGACTGGGTGGGAGTGGCGGGGGGGGCGTAGCTGGGTGATC
>QLTV01000221.1:29028-40974 GCA_003457575.1 Thermophis baileyi
CACCCACCCACCCACAACTCCAAGCAAAGGTATCCCCCCTCCCCTTTTGAATAAGAGCATTTGTTCCTTTGGAATTCGAAGAGACGATTGTTCCACTTAAATGTTCAAGGCACATCTCTGCCGCTCGGTTAGCGGAGTCCAGACTTGGCATCGGCGTAAAACAGAGCAGACATCAACTCTCTCTAAGAGATCCCTTATCAACCCTGCTGGCTGTGCTGGCCAGGGATTCCGGGGGGGGGGGGGTTGAAATGCAGACGTCTGCAGGGAAGGGGTCAAAAAAGTCAAAATGGCGACTGCACGAGTGAAGCCTCTTTGGTAATGCGCTGCGGGTGAAAAGAGGCACGCTTCAATTGGCATGTTCACCGATGCCATCTTAGCGGCCCCCGGGCACACGATGGCAGGCTCCTCTGCCCCAGAGGACAACGAAGAGGGCCTGGCTGTCCTGGGTTCAAGGCACGCACTGCCTCCCGCTGAAGAAGAGGAAACGCAGGGGAGGCATTTTTGCACAGAAATATTTTTCCTTTGGTTCGGCCTCGGGATGCCAGGCTTCCACGCCAGCTGTTTCATGCCGGTCCGTTCAAGGGGATTTAAAAAGGGGAGGGAGAGTGGTGAGGGGGAAACACAGGGGAAGTGAGGGAAGCCGCCAAAGACAGAAGGGAGAAGGTCCAGGCGGAGAGACACGGATGGGGGGGGGGTTCATCAGAGTGGCCCTCTGGACCTGACTAGAAGGCAGCTGGGCGGAGAGGAGGCCTTGTTGAGGAGGGGGCCAGAGGTACCTAAAGGCTGGGCTGGGGTCAGTGGGACGGCTGTGGTCTGGATCCAGGGCTGTCCCCCTCCTTCGAGCCCCCGGATGGCGGAGGGCGGACGCTGGAAGAGTGGAGGGCTTGCCTTCAGGGCGCGGGGGGGGGGAGGGTGTCAAAACGGAGCGTGGTACAGCCTGGGCCCGGGTCTGGGGTCTCTGAGAGGGGGTTAAAAGAGGTGAAGCTGTAGCTTCATCTTCAGGGCTTGGCCCATCTCTCCGGCTACAGAGTCGAGTTCCTTGCCAGCTTCCAGTTTCGGCAGTTCTCGCGCGCGGGACAGGGGCACGCTGACGATCTCCAGCAGGTAGGTCCCGGGGGCGGCTGGCTTGCGGCCCACGTGCAGGTAACTCAGGCCCTCTTTCTGTTGGATGTGGAAGTGGCCGTCCCGGTTGCCGTGCGCGATCACGTAGCGGATGTGGTTCTCCAGGGGCTCTACGGCGGGAAGAAGCTCCAGGATGTGGGACTTCCGGCCCAGATCCGAAAGGTTCAAGGCGAACGCCAAAGGCGCCTCCACATCGATGCTGGCCAAGCTGAGCCCCAGATCCTGCCGAAGGCAAAAAGGAGAGATGGTCAGATGTTTTTTTAGCAAGGACGAAGGCTTGGTGGTGCTGGGAAGTGAGCAGTGGAAGTACCCCAAGGCTCCGTCTTAGGCCCAGGACTCTTTAACATCTTCATAAATGACTCAGATGAGGGAATAGAAGGGGAACTCATCAAATTTTCAGATGACACTTAACAGATTAACAGAGTCAGAAGGGACCTTGTAGGTCATCTAGTCCAACCCCCCCACCCAAGCAGGAGACCCTACACCGTTTCTGACAGATGGCAGTCCAGTCTCTTCTTGAAAGCCTCCAGTGATGAAGCTCCCACAACTTCCGAAGGCAACTTCTGTTCCATGGGTTGATTGTTCTCCCTGTCAGAAAATTTCTCCTTATTTCCAGGTTGAATCTCTCCTTGGTCAGTTTCCATCCATTATTCCTTGTCTGGCCTTCGTGTGCCTTGGAAAATAGGTCGCCCCCCCCCCCTCTCTTTGTGGCAGATGCATGACATCGTGGCTGCTATCCTGTCCCACAGGTCCCCAGAAGTGGAGAACCTGTGACTCTTCATATATTGCATTTATTTATTTATTTAAAGTATTTAGCCAGTCCCCTAATCATCCTGGTTGCTCTTCTCTGCACTCTTTTTAGAATCTCAACATCAATAAGCTCAGGATCCAAAAAGATCTTGACAGTCTTGAACAATGGGCCCTATCCAACAAGATGAAATTTAATGTGGAGGAAAGCAAGGGTTTACACCTGGGCAGGAAAAAGCCAAAGGGACAAGTACAGATTAGGTGAAACCTGGCTCAAAAACAGTCGCTGTGAGAGGGACCTTGGAGTCCTAGTGGACGATCCCTTAAACAGGAGCCAGCCGTGTGCGGCAGCGGGCAAAAAAGCCAAGACGATCCTGGGTTGTATAAACAGAGGCAGAGAATCAAAATCACGTGGAGTCTTAGTACCGCTTTGTAAATCCTTAGTAAGGCCACACCTGGAATACGGCATCCAATTTTGGTCACCATATTACAGAAAAGTTGTTGAGACTTTGGAAAAAGTGCAGAGAAGAGCAACTAAGATGATTAAAGGCCTGGAGACTAAAACATCTGAAGAACGGTTTCAGGAAAACGGTTGGAGAAAAGAAGGACTAGGGGTGACATGATAGCAGTCTTCCAGTATTTGAGGGGCTGCCCCAAAGAGGAGGGAGTCAACTTATTTTCCAAAGCACCAGAAGGCAGGACAAGAAGCAACGGATGGAAACTCATCAAGGAGAGAAGCAACCTGGAATTAAGGAGAAACTTCCTAACAGTGAGAACAATTAACCAGTAGAACTGCTTGCCACCAGAAGTTGTGGGTGCTCCAACATTGGAAGTTTTTAAGAAGAGACTGGACATCACTTGTCTGAAATGGTATACAGTCTCCTGCCTGAGCAGGGGGCTGGACTAGAAGAGCTCCAAGGTCCCTTCCAGCTCTATTCTGATCGATGGAAACTTTGTTCTACAGATAGTCCTGGTTTACCAATCTCATTCAGCAGCCATTTGAAGTTACGATAGCACTGACAAATGAGACTTAGGATTTTGATGCGTGGCAACTGGCCGTCACCGCATCCTGCACTCATGGAATCATTTGTGACTTTTGCCACTCGCTTCCCACAAAGTCAGTGGGAAAGCCAGCAGGAAGTCGGACGTCAGTCACATGATGTCGTGAGTAATGTCTTGTCTTGTCTTATCATCTTCCTATCCTATCCTATCCTATCCTATCCTATCCTATCCTATCCTATCCTATCCTATCCTATCCTATCCTATCCTATCCTATCCTATCCTATCCTACCCTACCCTACCCTACCCTACCCTACCCTATCCTATCCTATCGTTCTGACCAGTGGTGGGTTGCTACCGGTTCGTCCCGGATTGGGCAAACCAGTAGCGGCAGCGGGAGGCTCCGCCCACCCACCCGGACATCATCACGGACAATCTGCGCATGCGCAGAAGCGCCGCCCGCGCGCGTTCACAGTTCCAAACCGGTAGCGAAGGTAAGTGAAACCCACTACTGGTTCTGACCCAGCCTTAGCAGAAACAAGAAACAGACTCCTTGTCCCAAAAACCCCCTCTTTATTTAGCTACTGTGAATTCATGGCATTCACACACAGAAAAGTCCAGGCAATAATCCTTCCAAGGGTTAATTGCAAGAACAGACCTTATCAGTCCTTGGATAATTGCCAGGACAGTCGCAAAGCTGTAAATTAATTCCAGGCAAGAAGTCTCTGAGGGACGAACCAGCTTCCGAATGAAATACGAACTGTTGTCTCCTGCAACCACCACTCCCCTTTTGCTTCTATTTATTCCCCAGCCAGGGAGTCGGCCCCTGTTCCTCAGTTGTTCTCCTCTCCTGACAGCTCTGCGCATACGCGCATGTGGAACAGGCCCCAGCTGTTGTTCTTCCCCACTTATCTCCGACTCCAAAGGCAGCTGGGAAATGACTCCAAAGGCAGCTGGGAAATTGTCGGACGACCCTGGCTCTATCTCTGCTTCTGACACAGAGCATCCATCAGAGCCTTCCCCAGACTCCAGCACTGGCCCAAGTTCCTCCCCAACCTCCTCATTGTCCGAGTCTGCCGCCAGCTCAGCTGGCAGCTGGTGGGCCACAATACCTATCCTATCCTATCCTATCCTATCCTATCCTATCCTATCCTATCCTATCCTATCCTATCCTATCCTATCCTATCCTATCCTATCCTATCCTATCCTATCCTATCCTATCCTATCCTATCCTATCCATTCCATCATTTCATCCAAAATGGATGTCGTAAGTCTGGCCCTCATGCCACATTTCATTTAATGATTGCACCATTTAACATCTGAGTTGCCGGTCTCTGTTTCGGTCAGTAAGCGAGGACTACCTGAATCGGAACAAAATGGCAATTAAGGAGGGGAAAAGAAATGGATCAGATGACAGACACTTCGCTTCAGGACTCTAAGTTGAGACATCACGTCTCTAAGAAAGAGGAAATGGTATTAAATTCACCGAATGGAAGAATACAACTAGTAGTTCCTGGGGAGGTAAAAAAAAGTTCGAAATGGTGCCCCCTCCCCACTCCATGATCAAAGCCCTGCCCTCTTTTTATGGGTGTGGTGTATGCAGGTTAAAGGGGAGTGGGTTTCGTTCAATGCCACCCTGAGTTTTTTGAGCCTCCAGGCGGTGCCCTAATTATGTGAGCAACGTTGTAGAACATCTGGAGAGAAAATAAAACTACAAGAATAATTTATTGACACACCAGTAAATGTGTCACTCCTAAGATTGGGGGGAACCTTTTGAAAGCAGCCCCCATGTTTTCGGATGGGGGTCCCCCTCTGGTCTGAGGGCATACCTGGTGGGCCTGGGTGCCGTTGACGCTGCGCCGCTGGCGACCCCTCTTGGGGTATCCATTGATCTTGCATTCGTAACAGGCTTCCGGAGACAACAGGTTCTCTTCGTCCTCTTCTGGGGGGGCCGGGAAATAGCTTTCCTTGGAGAAGCCCAGTCCTGAGACACAGTGCCTGAAGGGTATAAAGACATGAATCAAGGGTGGGGAGCCTTGAATGGAGCTGGGGGTCTTAGTGGAGAAGGATCGGCAGAAACTGGAGGTGGAGTTAAACGAGCGATCAGCCTAGAATCCCTACGTAGTCACAAGCGGCCTGCTCTCTCACAACTTTTTTTTTTTGGTCTTTTAATGACCCCATAATCCAGAGGTGGTATTCACCCGGTTGAGACTGGTTTGGGCGAACCGATAGTAGCGACCTGCGGGTGGCCCGCCGCCCTGGTGCTATGCTGTCCTATTTAGCCATGTATTCAAGCCATGTGCATGCATGCAAGCCGCGTGCGCGAGCAAAGCACATGCGTGAAAGGCCGCGCATGCGCAAGTCAGAAGTGGTATTCAGCCGGTTCGGACCGGTTCGGGTGAACCGGTAGTAGCGACCTGCGCGCCCACCCGCCCCAGCGCTATGCCGTCCTATTTAGCCACGTTTTCAAGCCGCATGCATGCGTGCAAGCCGCACGCACTCACATTTTCAGTGCTGGGCGAACCGGTAGGTAAATTATGTGAATCCCACCTCTGCCGTAATCCCTTGCATCGGGGTGGAGTCAGGGCAACTGAATGGAGCAGAGTGTTTACTGGCCAGATGCCCTTCCTGTCACCAATGCGGAGTTCACAGCAGATATATTCTCATTGTGCCCAGAGAGAGAAATACCTCCTCTACCTAGGATCGAACTCACAGCCTCCTGATTGTGAGGTGAGAGCTCCACCTCTAGGCCATCGCACCACTCCCTGCTCTCTCACAACTGCCCTACGGAAACACAATGGAGGAGAAAGGGAGACACTTACCCTTGCCCTGCCCGGTAATAGCCGGTGGGGCAGCCACAGAGGTAGCCCCCCTCGGTGTTGGAGCATCCGTAGCTGCAGGGGCTCCCTCCAGCTGCGCACTCGTTCACATCCTGGCAGCCCCCCAGGGCTTGGTCGAAGTCGAAGCCGGACGGACAGACACACTTGAAGCTTCCCAGCGTGTTATAACAAGAGGCCGAACCGCAGACCGCTGAACTGGAGCACTCGTTCTCATCTGGGTCAAGAAGAGGAGGGGAGCTACTTACCGGGACTCTCAGTGGCAGGCGAGTTCCCCAACTGCCCCTAAAGTGCTATGGACCAAACCTGGTTTATTTGCAAGGGGTCCTTGGTGCTCTCTGAGCTTGGTGGTTTTCTTGCAGACGTTTTATTACCCAACCAGGTAACATTATCAGTATTAGAAGGGAGCAGGTTTGAGGAGAGGAAGAGAAGGAGAAGGAGGACAGTGGGATCCTGGGTGCTCTCTGAGCTTGGTGGTTTTCCTCCAGACTTTTCATTACCCAACTAGGTAGCATCATCAGTGCTAGAAGGGAGAGGGGTTTGCTCTCTGTTTATATACAGTAGCTTGGCTTGCCAGTGTTGATGGGACATTTGTTTTCTGCTTGATTGTTTGTCTGGTGTTAATCCCTGCTTATCTAGGTTTCTCTTTCGGTGGGGTCCTTAGTGATGTCTGAGCTTGGTGGTTTTCTTGCAGATGTTTTATTACCCAACTAGGTAACATTATCAGTATTAGAAGGGAGTGGGTTGGAGGAGGAGGAGGAGGAGAAGGACTATGGGATCCTTGATGTTCTTTGAACTTGGCTGTTTCCTTGCAGACATTTCATTACCAAACTAGGTAGCATCATCAGTGTTAGAAATAAGTGGTATTTGCAGAGAGGAGGTGAAAGAGAAGTGAGGAGGTGGACAAGAGGAGGAGGAAGAGGAGAATAGTGGGGTCCTTTATACTTTCTGAGCTTGGTTGTTTCCTTGCAGACATTTCATTACCAAACTAGATAACATCAGTGCTAGAAGCTAGAATCCCACTCCCTTCCAGCACTGATGATGTTCCCTAGTCGGGTCATGAAACGTCTGCAAGGAAACCACCAAGCTCAGAGACCACCAAGGACCCACAGTCTCCCTGCCTCCCTCCCTCCCTCCTCCTCCTCTCTACAAACTCCACTCCCTTCCAGCACTGACGATGTTCCCTAGTCGGGTCATGAAACGTCTGCAAGGAAACCACCGAGCTCAGAGACCACCAAGGACCTCCTCATTTCAAACCCCTGCCTACAAATATTCTCCTTTATTGGTTTATCTGGCCAAGGAAACGACTGAGTGCTGCATGCCCCATAAATCAGGAACGAAGGCTGTGTGGATTCAGTTTCGGAAGGCCACAGTACTCCAGGGGGCCCCGTGGATCTACTCACCCACACACTGGTTCCACTGGTAGTGCTGGATGTAGCCTTGGGGGCAGCCGCAGCGGTATCCTCCGAGCACGTTCTGACACCCGTGCTGACACCGGTGGTTCCCGTCACACTCGTCCACATCTGTGCAGAAGACACGTGGATGACTCGACTCTCCAAGCAGGGCAGCCCTTTGCTCTTATAGACCGTTGCTACAAATACTTCTCCCACATTTGCAATAGGCTTTCTGATCGATCGATCACTCAGAACAGAGCTGGAAGGGACCTTGGAGGTCTTCTAGTCCAGCCCCCTGCTCAAGCAGGAGATCCTAGACCAGGGGTGTCCAAAACACAAGGCCTGTGGGGCCGTCCTGGAAAATGTAAGGGGCCGACCTGCGTCACTTCGGCCCGGTCTACCCAGTGCAAAGAGGAAACATGCCAGCAGTTTGGGGAGTGGCATCAAGCTGGCCACGCCCACCCAGTCGGCCACGCCCCCCGAGGTCAACCACAGCCCTGATGTGGCCCTCAATGAAATTGTTTGACACCCCTGCCCTAAACCATTTCAGACAAATGGTTGTCCAGTCTCTTCTTTAAAACCGGCAATGATGAAGCCCCTACAACTTCTGGTGGCAAGCTGTTCCACTGGTTAATTATCCTCACTGTTAGGAAATTTCTCCTTAATTCCAGGTTGCTTCTCTCCTGGATTATAGCAATAGCAATAGCAATAGCAATAGCACTTAGACTTATATACCGCTTTACAGTGCTTTACAGCCCTCTCTAAGCGGTTTACAGAGTCAGCCTATTGCCCCCAACAATCTGGGTCCTCATTTTACCCACCTCAGAAGGATGGAAGGCTGAGTCAACCTTAAGCCAGTGAGATTTGAACCGCCGAACTGCAGCTAGCAGTCAGCTGAAGTAGCCTGCAGTGCTGCACTCTAACCACTGCGCCACCTGAGGAAGCGACTGCCGGGATCCCCAAACCAGACCAGCTGGCCCGTGCACATGCACACTCTGGAAACAGGAAGATCATCTTCCTGGAGCACGCATGTGCAATGGGCAGCTGCTCTTTCGGTTTCCGGCACGCCCGTGCGCATGAAAACCAGCTGGCCGGCGCACTGGAACCCGGAAGAGCAACGGGTGACGGCTCCGCGTGCCGGGAGAAATGGCTGTATGTGCCACTTCCGGCACGCGTGCCATAGGTTCGCCATCACTGATATATACTATCCATATATTACTCTACATGTCGTAAACTATGATCCCGGACATCCGTGTTCCACCCTACCCCCTTCACACACCCACACAAACGGGGATGGGACACACACCTTCGCAACTGCTTCCGGAGTTATCCAGAACAAATCCCTTCTGGCATTCGCAGTTGTAGCTGCCTGGGGTATTCAGACAGTGTCCTTTCGACCCACACAGTGTCGGCTGGGCGGTGCACTCGTTGTTGTCTAGAGGGGATCAAAAAATGAAAAGAAACGACTGATTCTATGGAAAAGACACGCACGATACTGGCTTCCCCACAAACCCCTGTCAGGGGTTGGAAACACCAGGCCCAGAACCAACTGCATGGTGGAAGGTGTCTCTGAGCGGTTTGCAGCTTGGCTCGCTTGCTAGAGAGACCTATTTTCCAAATAAGTGCTTTCCTAGGCTGCCTGCATTTAAAATGTGGGGGACCATGTTGTAAACGTGTTGTAAACAGCCCAGAGTCCTTAGGGGAGATGGGCCATGTAAACATTTCATGAGTAAATAAATGTTTGCAGGTGAATTCGCACCCGGCACTAAAGCCCGGAGGGCAGCTTCAGCCAACAAAGGACCCTATTTTGCAGTCAAGGGATCCTGCAATCATAATGCAGGTAGACCTCGTCTTACGACCACGATTGGACCAGGAATTTTCTGGATTCTGGATTTAGGAATTGCTAAGCGAGGAGGTTGCTAAGTGAATGGAACTGTTAAGTCAATCCTATGACCTTTCTTGTTGTGGTTGCTAAGTGAAACACTGAAGTTGTTTACTGAATCACACGGTCATTAAGTGAATCGGGCTCCCACCATTGACGTTGCTAATCAGAAGTCGCAAATGTGGATCACGTGACCCCCCCAGGACGTGGCAACCATCGTAAACACACATCCGTTGTCACGCAACCGAATTTTGATCACGGGACCACGTGGATGGACGGTCTGAAATGGTCGTAAGTGTGAGGAGAGATCGTAAGTCACTTCCTTAGTGCTGTTGTAACTTTGAACTGTCACTAAATGAATGGTTGTAAGTCAAGGACCACCTTGCCCCAAATTGGCAGCAGACGTTTTCCCCCTTCTTAGGAAGGAGAAAATACACACAACTTGAAAATAACTTTATGCAAAATGAAGCAGACGGCAGTAAAACCTTCCACCCCAAGAGCGTTTGAGGTTTTTCACCAAATGCTAAGCCACAAACCACATTTTTTTTAAATTTTTTATCTTGGCTTAAGATCCGAACACACCCCATGCAACCCCCAATTCTGTGTTTTGGGGAAACGGCACTTTAAAAATCGAAAACGGATAACTCACCGATGCAGGAAGAATGGTGCTGGGTGAATCCCGGGGGGCACTTGCAGTTGAACCCCCCAATGATGTTCACACAGAGGAACTGACAATTGTGCTGCTTCGTGGAACACTCGTCCAAATCTGAAAAAAAGCGAGATTACCAGAAGAACAGAGGTGGAAGGAACCCTGGAGCAGGGGTGGGTTCCTCCCGGTTTGGACCGGATCGCCCGAACTGGTAGCGACCCGCTGGTGACGTCACAGATCCGGTTCGGTCGATGCCGGTCTGTGGGTGCCACCATCTCTTTTTTTTTGAATTTTTTTGAATTTTTTTTGAATTTTTTTGAATTTTTTCCAGGTTTTTTTCTTCTGCGCATGTGCAGAAGCCGAGTTTCCGGCACTGCACATGCGTCACCATCTTGTTTTCAACTTTTTTTTCCCATGAGGCACGGCCATGCGGCGCGGGAGGAAGCAACCAGCAGCGAGGTAAGTTAGAACCCACCCCTGCCCTTCGCCTCTTCCTGTGCCCGGGTGGGGGAAAAACACCTCAGGGCACCCTGATCCCAACCGGGAGGCTCGGCGCTCTCGGGGGACGATGTTTTGCCCAGCCTGGAAGTTACTTCCGAAGCGTGGAGAGGCTTCGCTTTTTCTCCTCCCCAGTGAGCGAAAAGCTGGCGGGCCGGCAGGGTCCAGCCCACAAGCACCCTCTGGCCCTAGCGCAGGAGCAGCCGAGCCTTGGAGCAACTCCCGGCCCTTGCACAGTAAAGAAACACTTCTCATGATTGTGAGGCAATTAACAACTTCTTGCACTCTTTACTGTGCAAGGGCCAGGAGTTGCTCCAAGGCTCCGAGGAGCAAAACCTCCGCCCCCCGAAACCCAGGCCCGCATATGGCAACTGAGCTCCAGACGTCTGAATGACCCCCAGATGACATAAAAGAGCTTGTAGTTTTCATCACCCAGTTTCTAGACCAGCGGTTCTCAACCTGAGCCATGGGCAGCGGATCAGCTCGCTGCAGGCCTGGGTTTCGGGGGGCAGAGGTTTTGCTCCTCGGAGCCTTGGAGCAACTCCCGGCCCTTGCACAGTAAAGAAACACTTCTCATGATTGTGAGGCAATTAACAACTTCTTGCACTCTTTACTGTGCAAGGGCCAGGAGTTGCTCCAAGGCTCCAAGGCTCCGAGGAGCAAAACTTCCGCCCCCAAATCCCAGGCCCACAGCCCCCCGACCCTGCCGGCCCGCCAGCTTTTCGCTCACTGGGCAGGAGAAGCAACTTCCAGGCTGGGCAAAGCATCGTCCTCCGAGAGCTCCGCCCTTTGCGCATGCGCAGAGGGTAAAAGAACTCAAATGGCGGCGTCCGGGCGGGTGGGCGAAGTCTCCTGCTTCCGTGGCTACTGGCTGTCTGGCGACCCGCAGGCATGGCCGAACTGGGAGCATTTCACCCCTGGTGCCACGCCCCCTTTGTGACCTCATCGGGGGCGGGGAGGGGGTCACGGCGGCGGGCCGGGGGTCGCGGCATTAGAAAGGTTGAGAACCACTGTTCTAGACCTTGGCAACTCTAAGCTGAGTGGACTTCAACTCCCAGAATTCCCCAGCCAGCACATGCTCTGTTCCAGGGGTGGGTTTCCCATTTTGTCGCTACCGGTTCGCCCCGCCCGCCCGCCCACACCCGCCTGCCTTCTGCACATACGCCCGACCTTCCGCGCATGCACTTTTTGCGCGCATGCGCCTTCGCCTTCTGCCCATGCACCCAGCCTCAAAAACATCCCTACATAGGATGTCATAGAGCCAGGGCGGGCGGCCGCTTGGGCGGGCGGTCCCACCTGCGATTTCCGCTACCGGTTCGGCTGAACCGGTCAAACCGGCTGAATACCACCTCTGCTCTGTTGCTCTTTAACATCTCTCTCTCTATCCATGTTTCTTTATCTTACTACCTGGAGGATGGGTGGACTTCAACTCCCAGAATTCCCCAGCCAGCACATGCTCTGTTCGCTCTTAAGCATCTCTCTAACTTCATGTTTATCTTACTACCTGGAAAATGGGTGGACTTCAACTCCCAGAATTCCCCAGCCAGTGGCTGGGGAATTCTGGGAGTTGAAGTCCCCCCATCTTCCAGTCCCTAAGGTTGAGAAATATTGCTTTAAATATCCTCCAATGCTTGTTCTCTCTTGAATGGGCACTAAAAGATTTGAGGGAGGAGGGCAAATCTTAGGAGAGAGGCGGACATAGATGGGAGACCCAGCTCGGAGCTGCTGAGGAGCAAATCATTCGGATGTTGAAAGGTGGGGTCCCTCAAAGCACCCTGCCCTGGCCTCCCTTGGCCCCCCCACCCCCACCCCTTCCGT
>QLTV01000221.1:53222-68531 GCA_003457575.1 Thermophis baileyi
GCACCTAGCTTTTGCGGAGAAAAAAAAAAAAAAAAAAATCTGCCTCTGCTTCCCAGCATCCATTGGTATTCATCTGGCTAGTGTTCTTGCAGCAAACAGCAAACAGCCTGGTCAGCTTCAGCACGTTATCGCAGCCTGATTCAGAATGAGCAGCTGATTGGCGGTTGAATCAGCCTCCTGGAATACCACCAATCAGCTGTTCCAGGCTGCGGGGATCGCCACAGCACATCGCTGCCGATCGCCGGCTCAGCGCATCACATTTTCGGCTCTGCGTGTCGCGTTTTCGGCCTCCGCAACGCCCCGTTTTCGGCCTCTGCATGCCCCATTTACAGCCCGTTCCAGGCTGCGGGGATCACCACAGCCCATCGCTGCCAATCGCTGCCTCAGCGTGTCACGTTTTCGGCCTCCGCAAAGGTTCCTCCTTTCCCTCAATGTTAAGGAGGGAATGAGTTACCTTGAACAGGGCGGCTGGGCGAGAATCAGCCGATGCAATAAGAGCGGAAAAATGCAACCGTTTTGCCGCCCGTATCGCCACTAAATAAGTCCTAATGAAGGCTCTTAGAAGTGCTCGGTCAGAACTTGAGGGTTTAAAACATGTCTCACCTGTGCAGCCTTCACCGTCCGGCCGCCGTTGCATCCCAGGTGGGCAGATGCAAGCAAACGTGCCGATCAGATTCTTGCACATCATCCCATGAGACTCACAGTCATGCATGCCGTGGGCACACTCGTCCAAATCTGCGGAAATAAAGAAAGAAGAAAAGGAATGTGAAGCCGGACAGGCCACGGATCTCTGTAGGCTTTCTGTGCATCTCCTTTTTATTTTATTTTTTACAGATTAACAGAGTTGGAGGGGACCTTGTAGGTCATCTAGTCCAACCCCCCCGCCCAAGCAGGAGACCCTACACCATCTCTGACAGATGGCAGTCCAGTCTCTTCTTGAAAGCCTCCCAGTGATGAAGCTCCCACAACTTCCAAAGGCAACTTCTGTTCCATGGATTGATTGTTCTCACTGTCAGAAAATGTCTCCTTATTTCTAGGTTGAATCTCTCCTTCTTCAGTTTCCATCCATTATTCCTTCTCTGGCCTTCGGGTGCTTTGGAGAATAGCTTGACCCCCTCCTCTCTGTGGCAGCCCCTCAAAGTCTGCTATCCTGTCTCCCCTGGTCCTTCTCTTCACTAGACTAGCCATGCCCAATTCCTGCAACTGTTCATCGTATGTTTTACCCACCAGTCCCCTAAACATCCTGGTTGCTCTTCTCTGCACTTTTTCTAGAGTCTTTGGAGCCATGAGGACTAGAATCTTACATCGTTCTTGAAGGATGGCTGGAGCTCAGGCGTGGGAAGCCTCTGAATCTCCTGGCAGGGGCTGGGAACCTAAAATTCTGGCCCAGACTCCTTGTTTTGTTGGTGTGCAAGTAGTGCCAAATCCTTTTATTGGCGTGCAACACCAGCAGACGAGGATCGGAAGAGCCACTGAAAGAGCCCAGGTGAGTGTCAGTGGAAGGAATAGACAGAAGCTCCCTTGCTTGGCTTAGCACACACTTTGTAATGCAATCCTAATCTTATTAGGGGGTGGGGTGTCTACTAGAGCCTTTCAGCCATCCTCCCCACGGGCAGAGCCTTCGTCCGCTCCCTTTTCTAAAGCTGAACCTATTTCCTTGAGCGGCACCCTCGAGGGTCAGCTTGTCTCACCGGAGGGTCCCCACCTTTGCACATTCTGCGGTCGTCACGCAAGGTGTACCCGGCTGGGCAGGTGCAGTCGTAGGAACCGAGCGTGTTGAGGCATCGGAAGGCACAGAGCAGCGGGTTCAAGGCGCACTCGTTGATATCTGGAGATCAGACAGGTGGGGAAGGGGAGACTGTTAATTGCTTTCAGCGATTAGCGGTCGAGGAGTGTCACAATGAGCAAAGACACACATTCAATTTTGCAGCTACTAAGATTGTCAGCCGAGCAGGGACAAAAACAGCCAGGGAAATGATTGAAGCCTGGGAAAAAGGAGTGCTGATTTACTACCAGCTATTCAAGTACTTAGGAGGCGAGGGCTTGGCAGCACAAGGAAACAACAGCCAACGACTTCATAGCTGGCCACCCACACCCCAATCAACAACTACAAAGCCACACACAAGCATAAATACTACAAATAGAGTAGCCCCAAGCACACATTGCGCTAGAGAGAAGTTCCCTGATGATGGGCTCCAGCACGAGCGTGAAAGCTTGGAAAACTAAACCTCTGGTTCCAGTGACTGACCCAGATTGGGAGTCGCTTGCTGGACACTGGGTTTCTTTAGCAGGTCTCACAGCATCATAGAATTGGAAGAGACCTCGAGAGGTCATCAAGTCTAACCTCCTGCACCCCGCAGGATTCGCCTGATAGAGGATGAACCAGCCTCTGATTGAAAACCTCCAGGGAAGAGGAATAAATCCAAATCTACCGATTGACGGTTTCCTTAACTCAAGTGTCTTAACTCGTCTTAATGTTTTATGCCAGCTTCGTTTTCCAATTTCGATAAAACTTTGCCTTAGCTGCCAAGAATCTCTGGGAAACAGGTCGCACAAAAATGCCGCCAACAAAGAAACAAATACAGCTAGTTGAATAGAAGAATAGAAAACAAATACAGCTAGTTGAATGACACAGTTGGAAGGGACCTCGGAGGTCTTCTAGTCCAACCCCCTGCTCAGGCAGGAAACCCTATACCATTTCAGACAAATGGTTGTCCAATCTCTTCTTAAAAACCTCCAGTGTTGGAGCATTCACAACTTCTGGAGGCAAGTCGTTCCACTGATGAATAGAATAGAATAGAATAGAATAGAATAGAATAGAATAGAATAGAATAGAATAGAATAGAATAGAATAGAATAGAATAGAAAATATCTATCTATCTATCATCTATCTATCTATCTATCTATCTATCTATCTATCTATCCTATCTATCATCCATCTCTCTCTCTCTCTTTCCCACACACACACACACACACACACACACACACACACACACACACACACACACACACTTGTTTAGTTATCATTCAAATACATACAATCTTAATAGATCCTCCCAGAGTAGAGGAAGTCTACCTGTGGACAACAAATGCTGTGGGCTTCTTCAGGAGGCATGTGGTGCTGTCTATGGTCAGAAGGAGGAGGCACAGATGGATGGTCTTCAATCTTTTAACAGCTTTGACCTGCTGGCTTTTAGGATGAAGGTGAAGACATGACCCCATCGCTAGAAGCCTTCAAGACTGGATGGAGCTATTTGTCTGGGATGGAATAAGGCCGTGGTGAAATCTAAAAATTTTCCCTACTGGTTCTGTGGGCGTGGCTTGGTCATGTGACTGGGTGGGTGTGGCTTGGTGATCACATGACCGGGTGGGCGTGGCTTGGTGATCATGTGACCGGGTGGGCATGGCGTCAAAAAACAACTATCACACTTTACACACAAAAAACACAAAAGCTACACAACTGACACACACACAATGCAAAAGCAGCTGGACTTCACACAAAATGACCCCTGCAACAAGCAGAAACCTCACAGAGTCACAGAGAGCTCAAAAAACAACTATCACACTTTACACAAAAATAACACAAAAGCTACACAACTGACTCACACACAATGCAGGAGCGGCTGGACTTCACACAAAATGACCCCTGCAACAAACAGAAACCTCACAGAGTCACAGAGAGCTCAAAAAACAACTATCACACTTTACACAAAAATAACACAAAAGCTACACAACTGACTCACACACAACTGACTCACACACAATGCAGAAGCGGCTGGACGTCACACAAAATGGCCCCTGCAACAAGCAGAAACCTCACAGAGTCACAGAGAGCTCAAAAACAACTATCACACTTTACACAAAAATAACACAAAAGCTACACAACTGACTCACACACAACTGACTCACACACAATGCAGAAGCGGCTGGACTTCACACAAAAGTAAAAATATTCCTTAATAAAGATAAAAAAGAAAAAAAAAAAAAATAAAAAAAAAAAAAAAAAAAAAAAAAAGGTTCCCCGCTCAGCTGATTGTCACAGCTGATCTTTAAGCATTTTTTACTACCAGTTCAGGCGAATAGGTATTAAAAATGCTTTAAAAAGTTAAAAAAAAGGTTCATCAGCTGTGACAATCAGCTGTGCCGATGGTTGGAACCTTTTTTTTTTACTTTTTAAAAGCATTTTTTACTACCTGTTCTGCGAACGGTAAGCATTTGTTACTACCGGTTCGGGCAAACCGGCCCAAACCCGTAGCATTTCACCCCTGGAATAAGGTCTCCTGCCTTGAGCAGAGTGGTTGGACTAGAAGGCCTCCAGGGTCCCTTCCAGCCCTGTGATTGTATGATGGATTTTTGTGTTTGCTCAGTCGTTGTGTCAGACCTGCCATCATTTAAACCTCTAAATAGAAATGATCCTTGGCTCCATTTGTTGAGACAGGTATAATTTTATTAGGTATCAAGTGTATTGCAGTGATGCAGAGCCAGAACTGAGAATCGCGCACTGCGTGCCACAATCTTTTCCCTCCCTTAACTGCCTCCCATCGCTGATTCTCCACCCCCATGACCAATCAGGTTGAAGCAAGATGTTTTCATAACGGTCACTTCAAGCATAGATTAGTATGCACAGGCTTTCTTCTCCCAACCGGGTGACCTTGAGGCAGTGTCTCAGGGAGATACAGCAGTTACTTTCGCTTTCCCCCAAGCATTCCCTCTCCCATCCATCCAGGTGGCAGCTGATACGTTGTTTTCCACTCTTGCGATCTTCCCAAAGGTGAGAAGGGCAGCTGCAGAAATCCAATCAATCGAAAGGAAAATAAAGTGGACATTACCTTCGCAGGTCATCATTGGCCCCGGTTCAAATCCTTCATCGCAGGCGCATTCGAAGCCCCCAATCACATTGGTGCAGGTACCGTTCCCGCACGGATTGCCGATAGAGCATTCGTCTGTGTCTGCCGAGGATACGAGAAAGGAAGGGAGTAAATTCATCTATTTGAAGGAAAAGCTTCAAGTAGGGCTTGAAGAGCCCCCCCCCCCCCGAGATGGCGGGTGCGGTGGCCCCCCACTCACCCACGCAATTGACCCCGGTGTAGTCCAGGTTGTAGCCGAAGGGGCATTCGCAGCGGAAGGACCCGTCCGTGTTGATGCAGGCGCCGTTAATACAGATACCCAGATTCTCCGCACACTCGTTCACGTCTGCCGAGGAGACCGTGTGGAATGAGCAACACCACGGGCTATGCGCCTTTGTGCTAACCCTTGTGGGCTGTTTTCACTTTCTCGAAAGGCACAAGCCTTCCCCCCAAATGTGATATTGATTTGAGTATTTCATTAGCTTATCAAAATAGAAAATAGAAAAATACTAAAAAAAATGAAATACATGCAATGGGAAAATAGGGGAGGAAGATGGGAAGAGGAGAAAGTGTAGGGGAAAGGAAAAGAAAAAGAATTGATTTCCGACTCCTTTTCGTGTGCTACAATAAAGTGCTCAAAGGGGGGGGGGGGAAAGAAACTTTGATTTGGGGTTTTGCGGCTTAGATAGGTTTGTTGTTATAGGTGCGGTGGCCTAGAGGTGGAGCTCTCGCCTCGCAATCAGGAGGCTGTGAGTTTGATCCTAGGTTGAGGCAGATATTTCTCTGTCTGGGCACAATGAGAATATATCTGCTGAACAAAACTCTGCATTGACGACAGGAAGGGCATCCGGCCATTAAACACTCAGCTCCATTCAGTTGCCCCGACTCCACCCCGCAAGGGATTATGGGGTCGTGAAAAGATTAAAAAAAAATAGGTTTGTTGTTATAGAAGTGGCTAATATATATTATTACATAAAAGTAAAAAATTGAGGTTGTTTGTTATTACCTTATTCTACTGCAGCGGTCCCCAACCCCTGGGCAGTGACCCACTACCGGGCTGCAGCCCGTTCAGAACCGGGCTGCGGAAGTGGCCGGCGAGTGTGCGTACACACGCAGTTGCACTTGCACGCGCAGAGGGCAGGCGAGCGAGCGAGCATGTACATGCAGCTCCATTTGTGCAAACGGCGGGTGTGTCAGGGTACCAAATAGCATCCAAAATGCTAATGGTTCCGCGTGAGCGGCAGGCGAGCACCCTGGCAGGCGAAAGTCTCTAATAAAATATGGCTTCGGCCTGACAGGGTCCTCGCCTGCCGCTCACACGGAACCATCCCCTCTCCCCCCCCATCCCCCCACCCCGCCAGTCCACAGAGCTGGAAAAGTTGGAGATTGCTGTTCTACTGCGCCGGAAGGAATTGGAAATCAATGCTTTTTTTGCCTTCTTCTTCCTTTGGGTTTTTTTGTGTCCTTTTTATGCCTTGAACTTAATTGTAGGCTGTGTTTTGGTGTCAGGCCCTGGGACAAATTGGATGAACAATAAAGCCGCTCAGCGCATCCTGCGCGGAGAGCTTCGCGGTGTGGAGAGAGCCGAGTGTAACGCGAGCTGTTCTTGCAGAACCGACGCTGACCGTGGCTGTCTTTTCAGCTTATTGATCTGATCGATCACGAGACTTTGCAAAGCAGTTTCTGTCCTCTCAGACAGTGGCCTCCAAAACTTTTTGGGATTGTGTATTTTATCAAGAAAAATGTTTTATGCATGCTTCCCCAGCATAACAGGGGGAGCTGGGCTCACCTTTGTGATTCGCACGTTTTCTGACGTTTGACGAAATTTGCGAGTCGGGAAAAGCGTTCCCAGGTTCTTTCTGCTTTGTTTTGTGTTTGTGAGAGCATGTGTGTGTGTGTGTGTTTGTGTGTGTACAATTAGTCCTTGATATACAACCGTAATAGAGACTGCCCATTATGGTTGTATGTCATGACGGTTATACATTCACATTCTCTTTTGTGACGGTCATTAAGCAAACGTGGCGGTTGTTAAACAAACGGCATCATCATTAAACAAACACCTCGGTCGTTAAGCGAACCCATTGTTTGCTATGGAGCAAAGGGTGTAGCATTACGAGATGCTTTTGGTCATTGGACATCTCTGTGGCCAGGAATGGTCTACGACAACTCGCTGCGGCCAACCCGCCACGGGACAAGAGTTACACTAATATCGGAGAAAGGAGAGACAGAATGAAAAATTAAACCATTCATTTAATTTTAAATAAAAAAAATAAATTCATTGTTAAATTATTTTAAATAATTAAATCGAATTGGCGAATTGTCTTGCAGTGAATTGTCCCATTCCAGCCAGGAACGGCTGCCTGCTCCTCTGGTTTTTTCTTCCCCACCCCCAACCCACAAATGGAGGAAAAGCCTCCATTGTTCTGAGCAGTCTACCTTCACATCTGGATGAAGGCCAGGCTGCTTAATCCTGACGAAAATTCGCAAGGGGATAGAGAGTTCAAGATAAAACTCGCTCTTGGCTTACCTTCTCGGGAATCTCCGAGCCCCGGAATGGCTCCGTGGCCGTACGGACACAATTCTTGGAAGGCAACTGTGGATGGCAGAGGCAAAACCTGCTGTCACTCTTCTAACAAGCATTTATTCTACAGAGTTTATCCTCGACTTACGACCACAATTGGATCAGAATGTGTTGCTAAGGGAGGCGAAGGTTAAGTGACTTGTGGCCAATTTTACGGTCTTTTTTTTGCTACGGTTGTTAAGTGAATCACATGGTCGTTAAGAGAAGCCAGCTGCCCCCACTGACTTTGCTTGTCAGAAGCTGGCTGTGTGTGTGTGTGTGTGTGTGTGTGTGTGTGTGTCACAAATGACGATCACATGACCCCAGGATGCTGCAACCATTATAAGTACATGCCAGTTTCCAAGTGATAGGATTTTGATCACCTGACCCTGGTACGACAGTCATTGAGCGCAAAGACCGGTCGTAAGTCACTTTTTTTCAGTGCCGTCGTAAGTTCAAACTGTTGGTAAACGAACGGTTGTAAGTCAAGGATTAGCTGTATTTATTTTTCAAAGCAACTCAGGACTCTGGATGGCTTAAAAAACAATTAAAACAAATATAAAAAGAACAACAACAAAAAAAGAACAATGCAGGTACAATTCGTTTAGTAACTGTTCAAAGTTACAGCAGCACTGAAAAAAACCTGACTTACGACCATTTTCACACTTCTGACCATTGCAGCATTCCCAATCAAAATTTGGACCCTTGGCAATGGACTCCTATTTACGATGGTCGCAGTGTCCCGGGGTTCACGTGATCCCCTTTTGTGACCTTCTTATAAGCAACGGGGAAGTTGGATTCCCTTAACAACCGGGTGAGTAACTTAACCGTTGCCGTGATTTCCTTATCGAGTGTAGCAAGAATGGGGCGAAATCCACTTCGCAATGGTCTCGTTTAGCGATGGAAATTTCAGGCTCAACTACAGTTGTTAAGTCGAGGAACTCTTATAATGCCCATCTCGTTGTGAGGACTCTGGGTTGTTTAGAAGCGATGGAAACTGATATAAAAAGAACAACAACAACAACAACAAAAGAACAATACAACTATTTCAGCTTTTTAAAAAAATCTCCAACACCCTCCTTGTCATGCCCCCCGTCAGAGCCTGAATCTGCGGAGGAAGACAAGCCAGAACTGGAGCCGACGGAGATCGAGGGGGCGGCTTCGTTGGCTTGGGAGGAAAATGGGGAGGAGCAGGCCCAGTCAGGCCAGGGCCTTTCAGGACTGGGACGGTTTGTAGGCAGGGAGGAAGGGGGGCAGGATGACCAAGAGAGGCTAAGCAGTGAACATGAGAGACCGAGCTCAGGCGATGAGCAAGGACCACCCCCTCCTGATCCTCGAGCACGGAGAGTGGAGAGAAGGCGAGAACAGCGCAGACTGAGCAGGCTACTCAGGAGGAGAACACCCCGCCCCTCTCCACAAAGCACACCTGGGGACTGAGACTTAAGGAGATGCTGTGGGGAGGGGCATTTGTCGGGAACAAACGCTGAATTCCTGGAGTGTTGAGTGCCGTTGCCGACGTTTGAAGTTTCCTGGATTTCCTGCTTTCTTTCTGGCTCCCTGGATTAATTGCCTTGCTCCTTTGCTTCCTGGACTCCTCGATTTGCCCTGCTGGGTTTCTTGATTTTGCAGCCATTGTGCTCACAACATTGGGCTGGACTACTTGCAGCTAGAGACTGCTGGAGGGTTGTGTGTGTGTCTCATCATTTTGCTCTGGGACTTGCCAGAAACGTGGGAGTGTTTGGGGAAATTTGGAGCAATAAAGGGATGGTTTGAACTGCCAGCTGCCTGTGTTGCCTCTGTGCCGTGCCCCGGGTCATCACACTTCCCTCCTCCAGACCAGGGGTGAAATCCAGCAGGTTCTGACAGGTTCTGGAGAACCGGTAGCGGAAATTTTGAGTAGTTCGGAGAACCGGTAGTGGAAATTTTGAGTAGTTCGGAGAACCGGCAAATACCACCTCTGGCTGGCCCCAGAGTGGGGAGGGAATGGGGATTTTGCAGTATCCTTCCCCTGCCATGCCCACCAAGCCACGCCCACCAAGCCACACCACGCCCACCAAGCCATGCCCACAGAACCGGTAGTAAAAAAAAATTGGATTTCACCACTGCTCCAGACCCATGTCCAAAGTTGAAGAAATGGTTGTATTGCTCCCATTTGGGGGGAAGACCCCTAACTCCCTTGGGTGCAAGGGCAAGCCTCTTCCTTGCTGACGGAGGGGAGGAGAGGTAGGGGTCTCCATAGGATCATCAGGGGAGAAACCGTCAAAGAGACCGGGGAGGGGATGATGATGATGATGATGATGATGGTGGTCTCCCGGACCTCTTTCCCTCCCTCCCTCTGCCCTCCTACCATTGCCTTCCTGGGGGCACAGCTCGCAGGGGTCTCCCCAGCCTTCGCCTGGCATCTTGCTGCAACAGCATCGAGCCTTGGTGGTGTTGAAAGCTTTGGGCACCGAGCACTTGCCGTTGTCGAAGCGGGTAAAGCAGAAACTCTGGCGGGTGTCTGCAAATGTTGGGGAGGGGGGATACATGAGGTCAGGAAACAGGGAAGACCTGCAGGCATCTGCCCGGGGTAGGAGGGAAGGGAGGGTCCCTGGCTCCTGGACCCCTGGCCCTCCCATAGCAATGGCGTCACCAGTGGAGACTCCACCGCGAGGAAAAGTCTACCTCCAACACACTTGACTTGGCATGTGCCAAGACTCCCTGTTTAAATGGGGTAGAACAGAGCACCCCAACCTTTCCGGGTTGGCGGCCCGGAGGGGGGGGAAGAGGGGATGATTTTGTGGGAGGGGTAGGCACGTGCGTGTGGATGTGCATGCACAAGCACTCGTTGCTCACACGAGTGGGGCTCCCAGCGCCCAAGATGCTCGCGCGACTAGGTCCTCACGTGGCCCGCTTGTGAATACGCCATGGCCCACAAGTTGGGGACCCCCAGGGATAGAACATTCGGCCACTTGTCTGAAATGGGATAGGGTCTCCTGCTTGAGCAGAGGGTTAGACTAGAAGACCTCCCAGGTCCCTTCCAACGCTGTCGTTCTGTTATCCTCCCCTGAATGTGATAAGGTGCTCTTCGCCGGACACCGGATCACATAGTGACCAGCTGCCATTTGAGATCTTGCGCAGGAGGAAAAGCAGATTTTCTCCAACTAACGAATACCGTCTGCTTAATAGGATAAATGGCCTCGATATTAATATATAGAGAGTGTTTATTCTATTCTTATGAATCAAGGTATGTTAACACGTAGCCTATAACTTGCATTTAATTTCTTGAATTCCTCAAACCTTGCAAAAAATGTGTACATTTTCCCATCATGAGTGTACCATAGTATTATGTGCTCCTTCTCTATAATTTTACTCCTGGTATCCATGTGCTCTGTGCCATAAGCCAGGGGTATGGGACTCTCTGTTTAAATGGGGCAGGACATTCATGAGCCGCGGTGGCGCAGTGGTTAGAGTGCAGTACTGCAGGCTACTTCTGCTGACTGCCGGCTGCCTGCAATTTGGCAGTTCGAGTCTCACCGGCTCAAAGTTGATTCAGCCTTCCGTCCTTCCGTGGTCATTAAAATGAGGACCCAGATTGTTGGGGGCAATCGGCTGACTCTGTAAACCGCTTAGAGAGGGCTGGAAAGCACTGGGAAGCGGTATATAAGTCTAAGTGCTAGTGCTATTGCTATTCAGGCATTTGTCTGAAATGGGATGGGATCTCCTGCGTGGGCAGCCGGGGGGGTGGGGTGGGTGGGTGGGCTGGACTTGAAGACCTCCAAGGTCCCTTTCCAGCTCTATTCTAATTCTGGTTTCCAACCTCCTGTCTGTGTATCAGCACCGGTCCGTGACCTGTTGGGAACCGGACCACGGAAGTGGCGGGTGAGTGTGCAAGACTCCGTTTTCACATGTGCGGGATTAGGCTGTGCACGTGAAACCATCCACTCCCCCCCCCCGCTGCTGCCAGTGCACGGAAGGAATGCTGCCATGTGCTCCATAAACCAATACTCCTGAGATAATTTTCCAGCGGGCAGGACGGCTGATCGTCTGAGATCCTGGCTCCCTAAAGGGGGAAGCTTTGGTCTGAGGTGATGGGAGATGTAGTCTAATGCATGCAGAGAGTGGAGACAGAATAGCCGTTAGACTTATATACCGCTTCATAGTGCTTTACAGCCCTCTCTAAGCGGTTTACAGAGTCAGCATATTGCCCCCACACCTCCGCCCCCAGCCCGGAGATTATAACCATACATGGCTGGCAAACTCACCAAAGCAGCGTCGACCGTTGTCAGACAGGACAAAACCAGGTGGGCAGATGCACTGGAAAGTGCCAGGGGTGTTGGTGCAGGTACCGAAGAGACAGATGTTGGGGTCTTCCTCACATTCGTTGATATCTGCAACCCACCGAGATGGATTACAGGCTGTCGTCCCCCCCCCACGTCCAGTACCCCAAATTCGGTCCATAGGCAGTTTTAGTGCTGGGAGGGACAGGAAAATCCTCTCCTCCAAGAACCAATGCACATAAAAAAGGGCTTGGATAGCGTGGGTTTGGCCGCCATCTTGACTTTTTTGACCCCTCCCCCAGGGAGGACCCTATTCCCTGACGCGACACCGAGGGATCAAAGCCAGAGGGGACCACAGACATCTCCCCACCCCCCACCAAGCAGGACTCAGCCATCAAAAGTCTGCCTGTGCACATTTGTCTGTGGTGCGTTGTGCTTCTTACCGATACAGTTGTCATTCTGCACTTCGTAGCCGGGAGGGCAGATGCAACGGAAGGAGCCTTCCAAATTGTGGCACGTTCCCGGGGAGCAGCTCCCCAGTAGGCTGACACACTCGTTGATGTCTGCATGGAAGAAAAACCCCACGTCAGCTTCCCCATGGCTGGGAGCTGCTGTCCCTGCCCTAGAGATCAGGGAGGGTTTCCGACACTGCGCGGGTGTAGGAGACGCTGGCTAAGCCTTTGGAAATCAAGCCATCCAGACTTACACAGGTAGTCCTCGACTTACAACCACAATGGAGCCCAAAATGTCCGTTGCTGAGCAGTGGTTCAGTGTGATTTGCCCCGTTTTACGACCTTCTTTGCCACAGCCGTTAAGTGAATTGCTGCAGTTGTTAAGTTAGTAACACGGTTGTTAAGTGAATCCGGCTACCCCATGGACTTTGCTCATCAGAAGGTCATAAAAGGGGATCACATGACCCCCGGGATGCTGCCACCGTCATAAATACGAGCCAGTTGCCTGCCAAGCATCCTTATTTTGATCATGTGACCACGGGGGGGGATGCTAAAAGGGTCGTAAGTGTGAAAACCGTCGTAAGTCCCTTCCTTCGGTGCCATTGTTAAATTCGAATGGTCACTAATGAAGGTTGTAAGTCGAGGACTATCTATCGTAGAGCGATCCCAACAACAGGAATTCTTTCCAGCCCAGCAATCCAGCTGACAGGAAAATTTGGAAGTGTGTGTGTGTGTGTGTGTGCGTGTGTGTGTGTGTGTGAACCAAGCAAGCCTGCAGTTGTGAAGCTGCTGCAAAAAAGGCCAACGCGATTAGTCCAACGCTAGATGGTTATTTTTCCAAACGATGGGAAGAAATATTTATACTTGATTCGCCTCGCCTTGAGTACAGTGGAGATAGTCCTTGACTTATGACCACAATCAGAACCAGAAAATCCATCGTGAATTGGTGTGGTCGTTAAGCGAGACATCACGTGATTGTGGTTTGCCGGTTTCCCTGTCGGCTTCCCCGTTGCTTGTCAGAGGTCGGCTGGGAAGACTGTCACTTGCAATCATGTGATTCCCCAGGACCCTGCGAGCTTTTCCAGGTACAACCGGTTGTAAGTCCCTTTTTTTCAGCATTGTCATCGCTCAATGAATAGTCATAAGTCGAGGACTACCTGTCACCGGATTAGATCTGGGTGTGGCCTCTTGAAAAAGATGTAGTAGGCAAACCGGACCAGATTGAGAAGGGCCACAAAGACAGAGGTGGAGTAGGTGAACCTCTTTGGAGGTTTTTTTCAACAGCCGTATCTGTTGAATTGGCTTGCCTGCAGACTGCAGGGGGTTGGACTAGATGGCCCTTGGGGGTCCCTTCCAACTCTACCCTTCTACGGTAGGAAGAAGAAATACGAATCCAGGGCAGAGGTCTGTGTCTATATAAAACAAGAGAAGAGAGGGGGAACGACACGTTGGTCCTGTCAACACCCCCCGAGGACCGTGGAAGGTACCCACCGATGCAATTCTTGCCGTCCGGTGTGTGGTCGTAGCCTTCCTGGCACAGGCACCGGAAGGACCCCATGTTGTTGATGCACTGTCCATTACGGCAGACCTGCCCGGCCAGGGAGGAGCACTCGTCGATATCTGTGGGAAGAGCAGGGTGGGACGTCTGGGGGTCAGCATCACCATTCCCGGAGGCTCAGCCGGCCCCTCCTCTTGTCCCAAACGGGCCCCCTTACCCATGCAATCGTTGTTGTGGGTCAGTTCGAAGCCCGGGAAGCAGAGGCAGTTGTAAGACCCCACCGTGTTCTTGCAGGTGCCGTTCCCGCAGGGCTGACGGTCGCATTCGTCGATGTCTGTCGAGCGCACAGGGAAACGGCCACGCGAGGATGACAGGGAGATATTATTTATTAAATTTTAAATTAAATTAAATTAAATTTACCATCTCATTCGCCTAGAGGTGAATGAGATGGCCCCTTTATGACTTGTGGACTTCAACTCCCAGAATTCTAGGCTCAGGAATTCTGGGAGTTGAAGTCCACAAACCTAGAACTAAGGAGAAATTTCCTGACAGTGAGAACAATTAATCAGTGGAACAACTTGCCTCCAGAAGTTGTGAATGCTCCAACATTGGAAGTTTTTAAGAAGATGTTGGATAACCATTTGTCTGAATTGGAGTAGGGTTTCCTGCCTAGGCAGGGGGTTGGACTAGAAGACCTCCAAGGTCCCTTCCAACTCTGTTATTCTATTCCATTCCATTCCATTCCATTCCATTCCATTCCATTCCATTCTAATAATAACAGAGTTGGAAGGGACCTTGGAGGTCTTCTAGTCCAACCCCCTGCTTAGGCAGGAAACCCTATAGCAGTGATGGCGAACCTTTTTTTCCTCGGGTGCCGAAAGCGTGCGCGTGCGCACACGCTATCGCACATGCGTGCGTGCCCACACCCATAATTCAATGCCCCCTACGTGCCCTACCCACTGTGCATGTGCGCATGACCCCCCCGTGCTGCCCCGCCCCCTGCGCATGCGTGCATGGCCCCCTTCCCCCTCCTCCATTTCCCGACTTCCGGTGGGCCCGGTACGCCCATTTTTTGCCCTCCCCAGGTTCCAGAGGCTTCCCTGGAGCCTGGGGAGGGCGAAAACGGCCTTCCCCCCCCCAGAGGCCAGAAACAGCCCGTTTCCCGACTTCCAGTGGGCCCGGGAGGCCCGTTTTTCACTCTCCCCAGGCTCCAGAGGCTTTCTTGGTACCTGGGGAGGTACAACATGACCAATTATTTACTAAATAATCATAAAGTATCTTTGATGAGAAATAATGTCTAGAAAAGTTGTTACCTCTGTTCAGATTATATAGACATTATGGCCAATGCATTTTAATGGAGTGCTATAGGACGATGATAAGACAAACTTTTTCCTTCATCACCCAAAAGCACTTATCAGAAAGTCATTTATATTCAGTGTATATACAATTAAGTCAATTTAAATGTTATATTGGGATGAAAAGCCTGGGAACTTCAGTACTGGTTTTTCACGAGTTAGTGCCAATATGGTGTATCTAAATAAATTTGTACTTTGAGAAAACGGAATGCCTCAGAGTTCAATTTGTGATGGATGCATTACTTGGAACCTGACTTCTATTTTGGTGTTGTTGTTGTTGTTGTGGTTGTTCAATTGCTAAGTCATGTCTGACTCTTCTCAGCCCCATGGACCCAGGA
>QLTV01000222.1:18331-32940 GCA_003457575.1 Thermophis baileyi
TCTATTCTATTCTATTCTATTCTATTCTATTCTATTCTATTCTATTCTATTCTATTCTATTCTATTCTATTCTATTCTATTCTATTCTATTCTATTCTATTCTTAAAAACTTCCAGTGCTGGAGCATTTACAACTTCTGGAGGCAAGTTGTTCCACTGATTAATTGTTCTAACTGTCAGGCAATTTCTCCTTAGTTCTAAGTTGCTTCACTCCTTGACAAACTACTTCATGATATGATGATAAGGAAGCTAGTTAAGTGAGGACTGGATAGTATGATAAGTAAATGAATTATAATTGTTTGAAAAAATGTATTCAATTTATTTCCAATTTTCCTCATAAACCTGGAGAGTTATTAATAACAATTAGCCCTTAGTTAGCTATGATTCTATATTTTCATTAACATAGATAGATATAGTTGACTACTAATACCCTGATGCAAGATTTTGTGATGCAAGATTTCTATCAACACTAAGAAAGTTATTTTGATCTCTTTTAAAAAATGCGAAGGATCCTGTCAGTTCGCCATAGATCCCTATCAGGATGCTGCCATTCTGGTGGGAGCCCCCCCCCCCAGAAATATTTTATGATCTATTCCTAGCTCTGATCTTTCCTTTACTTTGATGTACCTTCCTGGGAATGGAGGGGGGGAGGGAGGGCTGTGCCTGGGGGCATCTGTTTTGTCTCAACTCCAAAAAGACAAGTCCAGGGTGCCTGAGAACAGCTCCTTATCACCTTCTCAGCTCAAAATTCTCACAACAATTTCACACCTGGAGATTGGCTCATGACAGACTGGACAAAGGGGAGGGGTTTCTACAACTTTTCATCTAATGTTTTCACGTGGGAACTTTAGATCCTGCCTTCTCTCCTCTCCTCCACTATCTCTCAATAAAAGTTTCCTTTTGAAATGCTGATTGTTTCAGGAGCTCTGCTTTCTTGAGGGGATAGAAAAGGCAAAAATTAAATCTACTAAAATATCTCATTTTTAGCAGCTAGGACTTGACAAACTATGGGTTCTTATGTAGGAAAATAAAATGACAACTACAATGTAGATCTATCATTCAGATTTGATTTCTACTTTTTCTCATCATTATTATATATTTATACTGGTCAATGATTATTTAAAAAATGGCAGTAAAAGTTTAAGATTTAATAATCACATGAATTGGGTGATAATGTCATTAATAATGCACTAGAAGCAGCATGACGGATACCAAACTTTATAAGAAGATTTGGTGGGCTCAAAACAGTAGATGATTGAAAACTTTGACTTTGAGGTGGTAGTGTGGTGCTCATGGAAAGAAGGAAAATGCTTCCATAATTCCTTGAATGTTCTGGTTGGGGTGACCCCAACTCCAGTATAATAGCAATAGCAATTGCACTTAGACTTATATACCGCTTTACAGTGCTTTACAGCCCTCTCTAAGCGGTTCACAGAGTCAGCATATTGCCCCCAACAATCTGGGTCCTCATTTTACCCACCTCGGAAGGATGGAAGGCTGAGTCAACCTTGAGCCGGTGAGATTTGAACCGCCGAACTGCAGCTAGCAGTCAGCTGAAGTAGCCTGCAGTACTGCACTCTAACCACTGTGCCACCTCGGCTCTATAAGGTCAACTTGCAGACACAGGTCTACGGAGAAGACATTGCACAAAAACTGGATGAGGTTTATGGAAGGACAATAAAGCCAAGGAAGATCAAAGGAGCTGTTAACCTCAATGAAAGACAACAATAAGAGTCATATTGGTCTACTGGAGTGGAAAATTAGGCATCTGGTTATTGTATGATTGTTGGGTCCCTATACCTGCCATGGCTGCAGCCTTGGAGTTGCCAATTTCTCTTCACCCTGATTTTTTCTCCTCCTGGATCTGGAAGAATATGCCGCTTTCAAGACATGGGCCAGAGTCTTAATGACACTGTAAAGATGATGGTAAGTTCGGATCCATATACTGTCCCTTTTCTGTTGGTTTTCCAGTGGTGCTTTCTGGGTGCATCTCCTCCGGCCTTTGACAGAAAAGACATTCTTTTAAACAGAACAGAGAAAATAATGGTCTTCAAATTCCTGTTCCACGAATACGTCAGGTTGAAAATAATAATCTTTCGGTCTTTTCTTTTCCTGAAATGCAAAGGTCCAAATACCATGGATATATCTGAACAGTTTGCTCTCTTTTATTTTATATGTTCCCAAGAATGTTGTGATCCAGACTTTCCCTTCAATGGGTCCTGGCAAACACATAAGCGCTACATGGAAAGGAAAAATTCTCTCCAGAAGAGAATCATATTCCATGAAATGAACAAATACATTGACTTGTCTCCACTTATTGATGGCATCCCAGAGTGATGATGTAGGATTAATCTTTGAGAATAGTTGTGATATAACAGCACAAATCCCATTCCTGAAAAGCACAGGAGACAAAGTTCTTATGAAATGCTCTCCATTTTCTGTGTCTGAAGCAAACAGACCAATCACGGTCCATCTGAAATGGAGGAGTACCTGGACGATTGCTGGGTAGTGGAATCCTAATTTGGGGAAAATCCGGGAGAAAAAAGAGAATTGGTTTTTTTCACTCAGAGCCTCTGAAACAATTTTGTCACTGATCTGGAAAAGCAATGAAGAATGCTGTGTTATATTTGGGGTCTGATCAAGTCAAAAATATTACTTTAGTTCTAATAAATCCAACTTGGTTCTGATGAAAAATTATTGTTGATTGCCCTTAGACTGTATATTTCTCTGTTTCTTTGTTTCTATTGCAAATCATATTTATATATCATCTCTACCATCAACTGAACAATTTTGGTCAAATAAAGAGTCATATTATACATACATACATTTCGATTTCTGATCACACAGGAAATACGTTGTTTTAATATAAAGATACCAATAGGTCTTTCATCTAATGTGCAGTCCAAGATATTGACTTCTTACACAGTGGAATTCAAATCATAGGTGCGTTACATCTTCTATCTCTCAAAAATCCACAAATACAACTTTGTTCGCTATAATTTTTATATATAATTTTATATAAAATTATAAAATTATAATTTTATTTTTCTAGTATGATTTTGATTGCTTATGTATTAGCCTATGACTATCACTAAGTGTTATATATTATGATTCTTGATGAATATATTTTTTTAATGTAAACTGAGAGCTTATGCACCGAACACAAATTCCTTGTGTGTCCAATCGTCAACCTTACCTACATTAGCTATTTCTTTCTCTGCTTGAAGATCCCAGATTCTTTGTGCAACAAACTTTCTAGCTTGTTCTCCAGTTCTGCAAGAGACAGATAAACCACAGCTCCTAAAATAATTTGTCTGTTGTACAATCCAATAGGTCTTTAATTGAAATTTTGTCTGTTCAAACCGACACAAATTTGAGAGTCTGTCAGTTTCCATAGTTTAAATTAGACATTGAATTTTTCTTTGCTAAGATTGTGTACAAAATATGAGCTTCCCATTACAGAACTCTCTTGATTGGACACAGAGCCTTTCCTCACCTTCACAAGAAGCTCCCATAACAATGGGGATGGTGTCATAAGAGGATATGTCTGTTTTGATCCTTTCCCCCTCCCCATTGTGAGTCCCAGTTCATAGTCATGACACCTACAATGGCCATGGTGGAAAGCATCTTTTGAATTCCATAGAGAAGATATGGTTGAATCTATTGCTCACTCACAACCACCGCACCCGTTTTACCAGATAGAGAAACATACACACATACACATACACAAACCTGTGGGACTTTGTAGGGGCCTACTAAGGTTGACATCTGGATGGAGATGTCTCTGGCAGCTCCATCAAGAAGAGCCAAAAGGTGGTCCTTCCTTCCACAGCTGTAATTGGGAACATTGGCTTCTCCAGTTGAGAGCATGTCCAGTAGAGACTAATTATAGTCACCCATCCCTATTTAATTTTTATGAATGTTGAGAAGATGGGCTGGAGATACTCTTCTAACAAAGGTAATAGTCACAAATATATCATTATTTGTAGTAAGGCTTATTTTCATTTGTCCAATAACTAGTATTCAAAATCATTGAATCATTAAAGTAGAAGCACCAGAATAGGAAGGAGATATTTCATGTGTGATCCAGTAGAACAACTCTAAAAACAAGTTATTCTTTATTTTATAAGCATTTGGATTTGAATATCAATGAATGGTCATAAAAATATAGAAATAGGCTGGGCAGAGGTGACTATAACTCTTTTAATAATTCAGTTTTGAAGCGTTGAAATCAAGATTGGACATGAAAGGGAAAATAGTCTGGATTCTTTCAGGTTTTTTTTTCTCTGCCTGATCTTTGGTTTTGGGACTCTTTCATAAAATAAGACAAAAGGGAGAAGCCATGGAAATCAGCCAATTTGAGAAATTAGACATGTTCTACCATCTAGGAGTAAGTGAAATAAGAAGAAAAATAGAAGAGAGTTAGAAAAGCAAATGGAAGGAATGCAATTCCATCTTAGTGAATAACTTACGAGTGAGACTGACTATATGGAGCCCTGTTGAAAGGCAACTTTGTGTGCGATAGTTGTGCTGCAGTGGTGACCACACTAATGATATGGTCCCCTGGCTTGTAAAATGAATTTTCTCCATCCTGGTGCTCCAAATGTAGCTGACACTTCAATCTACATTTCCCAGAGACTGGCTGGGATACTAGCAATATCAGAAGCAGCAAGATGAGGTCCATAATTCATAAAGCTCTCAATGTCCTTCCCATTTCAGTAAAAGGAGTTAGATGAATTCAAAGCCCTTTCACAAGATGGAAATGCCAGCGGCTTTCCTGATTCAGACAGAGACAAACTTTTCTCCTGGAAAAAGGTAGAAAGGTACATTTTTGCCCCTACATGTCCCAAAACCTGTATCACACAGAGTATCATCTGAGGCATTTATCCTTTTCTAATGAAAAAATCCCTTGCATGTTGCTTCAGTTTGATGTTTACAGCAAAGTAGCAGAAATGGTCTCAAAGACCAGGATAGTGATCATTACAGTGAGAAGCAGCTTCTCCTCTGGGAATCTTGAAGGTCTTTTGGGGTTCCATGTGCAAAGGGTTATGTGGAAAAAAACATGTTGGTGAAAAAAACAGACACACATACCTGGGGGCATTGTTTTGTAGTGTTTTGGCTCCTTCCTGTCAGGATATGTACAAAAAGTGATGCTGCAGGTAGATAGTTCACCATCCAGGTAACTGACTTTTGTTGTCCTGGTATTTTGCCTCCATAGACTGCTAGGGAAGATCACCCATAAGTATGGAGTTTTGTGCCATTCTAGGTTGATGAGACTTAATTCTAATGCTACTTGTCTTCTACACCAAGGAACAGATCAGTACCCTTGAACAGATCAGTACCCTTGAACAGATCAGTATCCTTGAACACCCTTGAACACAAACAGAGTAGGACCTGTTTGTGATTTTCTTTTGTATTAGATCTCCATATATTTATTGCAAATCAAAGCTGAGTTTAACATTATTTCTTCATGAAGTGAAATTTCTGGCAATATAAATTTTTGGATGAGACCTTATTAAGAGACAGGAAAGTAGCAGGTCTGTGGACGGTGTGGATGGGTAAATTGGGAGAAAGTTATAAATTAGATAGAAGTTCGTATTTATTTATTTTATCCTTGACACTCTCTACGTCAGGGCTGTCAAACTCACGGCCTGTCAGGCCGAAGCCATTTTCTTTGGATCTTTGGCCTGCCACACTTTATGCTAGTTTAAAATATATTCTTTGCTATGGGAATTTGGGAGGGGCAGTTGCATGAGGGATGTCTGCATGTAGCCACAACAAATTCCTTCTAGATTGTCAAGGTCATCCTTTGTCCTGCACCTGCACGGAAGAAGGTGGAGTTCCAACCAAGCTACCAGATGAAGATTGGTTCATGTGATGAACTTGGGGGTATGGGGACAAAGGCTTGAACTTTCAACTGGGTGGAGAAACCCCGAAGACTTCAGATTCGGGATTCTCCCAGCCATGCTGACATGGCTCTGTTAATAAATTGGAACTTTGAGGAACGCTTTGCCTCGGACTCTGATTTGATTCCAGATGCTATTCGGAACCCTGACACGGCCCATGGGCCGGAGGCGTCATGCGCTGGCCACACCCATGCCCGGTTTAGTGAAGGGGAAAAAAATCATGATACGTCACGTGACAACACCGTGACGACGTGAGTTTGACACCCCTGCTCTACATTGTCCTTCCAGCATCATGCAAGACACTGAGATCCATTATATTTTGAAGTTTCTTATTTTATTAAATAAACAGTTGCCTGGGTGGTCTGCAGCTGAGATGATGGCGGTGACCATCAATCGTTGAACAGGGAGACCTTATTTCTTGCCACATCCAACCAGAAGCAGGTTTGGTGTCACCTGGTGGCCCTTCTTCTGGTTGTGTACATATGCTTTTTGTTCCAATATCTCAGGGGTTGCTACAAAGAAGAGGGAGTCAACCTTTTCTTCAAAGCGCCTGAAGAAGCAATGGATGGAAATTAAGGAGAGAAGCAACCTAGAACTAAGAAGAAATTTCCTGATAGTTGGAACAATTAATCAGTGGAACAACTTGCCTCCAGAAGTTGTAAATTCTCCAACAGTGGAAGTTTTTAAGAAGAGTTTGGGCAACAATTTGTTTGTGGCAGCCCCTCAAACTATAAATCTAGATTCATAGTTCTGCGAGAAGTACAGATGAAGATTGTGGCTAGGTGCTTCTGCCAGTGGTGGGATTCAATTTTTTTAACAACTGGTTCTGTGGGCGTGGCTTATTTGGGGGCATGGCTAGCTGGTCATGTTACTGGGTGGGCATGGCTAGCTGGTCATGTGACTGGGTGGGCATGGCTAGCTGGTCATGTGACCGGGTGGGCATGGCTACATGCATAGGGACTACTCAGAGGGCTGAAAAAGTGAATTATGACCGGTCCTCGCACTTATGACTGTCCTCACATTTATGCCCATTGCAGCATTCTTAACAACTGTGTCACTCATTTCACAACTGCGGTGTGGAAGACTGGAGTCCCTTGCCTATAGGGATTCTTCAGTCATCCAGGTCATGGTTGTCCCAAAGGTGCTTTTTTCAAGAGGCAACTGGACTTTCTTGGTTTCCAGAAAGTCCAATTGCCTCTTGAAAAAGCACCTTAAGGCACATGAATGCTCACTGATAATAAATGGATCCTCCTTCCAATTTGTTTGTTTTCTCTCATGATAATATGGCATAATAACATGGCACCAATTGTAGAAAGTTAGCACCCACCCCTCTCCTAGAAGAATGAAATATTTTGAGAAATATTAAAAAGGAAGAATATATTTCCCTGAATGAGAAATGGAGAAACATGTTTTCTTAGAGGGAGAAAGCAGCCCCCACCTTCCTTAATAGCCCCCAGAAGATGTCAGCACTTAAGAGATAAATAGCTATATTCATAGGCAAAAATTCCTTGCAGCAAGGTCTGAACAAAGGCAGAATGGGATTAGCCCTCACTCAAGATGTTAATTTGTTAATTTGTCTCCTTAGCTTGGCATTTTGTAGCCCAAATATGCCCACCCACTTTCTGGAGAGCTTAAATGACCTCTCTGCTAAAGGGTTTCACTTTATGAGCAAGAGTAACTTGGCTGCTGATAGTTATCCTTGTATTTTAACTATTTTAATTCCTTAATGTGCTCTGGCAACCTGCCTGATTTGTAACTCCGGGTTGCAGGTATTGCTGATGAAAAGGAAGGTATTCAGACAGAATGGTTTAGGTTTCCATGATGGCTGTGGCTATCATTGATCTTTAGTGTGTATTCCCCCATTTCTAATCTAATGGCTGGTATTTAGGGCAGCTTTTTGCAAGCAAAGAAGCTTTTTGCATTTTTCTACAAGTAATCCTTGACTTACAACAGTTCATTTAGTGACAATTCTAAGTGACAAGGGCACTGAAAAAAGTGACTTATGACCATTTTTCACACTTACGACCGTTTCAGCATCCCTACGGTCATGAGAGAGCGGGTGAAGCGAAGCACCCCTCAATGTAAGTGATATCGAGTTGGCCACGCCCACCCAGCCATGCCCAACCACCCACGCCCACCCAGCCAGTCATTAGGGCAGAGAACCGATTGTTAAAAAATTTGCAGCCCACCACTGAATACAATCCATCCTCTGTTCCAAGGTGGATAACGAATAACAAAAGTGGAAGGGACCTTGGAGGTCTCCTAGTCTAACCTCCTGGTCAGGCAGGAAACCCTAAACCATTTCAGACAAATGGTTGCCCAATCTCTTCTTAAAATCTTCCAGTTGGATCATTCACTTCTGGAGGCAAGTTGTTCCACTGATTTAATTGTTCTAATTGTCAAGAAGTTTCTCCTAGGTTGCTTCTCTCCTTGATTAGTTTCCATCCATTGCTTCTTGTCCGGCCTTCAAGTGCTTTGGAGAATAGCTTGACTCCCTCTTCTTTGTGGCAGCCCCTGACATATTGGAACACTATTAAGAGCCGAGGTGGCGCAGTGGTTAGAGTGCAGTACTGCAGGCTACTTCAGCTGACTGCTAGCTGCAGTTCGGCGGTTCAAATCTCACCAGGCTCAAGGTTGACTCAGCCTTCCATCCTTCCGAGGTGGGTAAAATGAGGACCCAGATTGTTGGGGGCAATATGCTGACTCTGTGAACCGCTTAGAGAGGGCTGTAAAGCACTATAAAGTGGTATATAAGTCTAAGTGCTATTGCTATTGCTAACACTGCTATCATGTCACCCCTTATCCTTCTCTTCACTAGACTAGACATACCCAATTCTTGCAACCATTCTTCATATGTTTTATCCTCCAGATCCCTAATCATCTTTGTTGCTCTTTGCATTTTTTCTAGAGTCTCAACAACTGTTTTATATTGTGGCGACCAAAGCTGGATGCAGTACTCCAAGTGTAGTCTTACCAAGGCATTATAAAGGCATTGAATAACAATAAGACAAAAATAATGAACCTTTTCAATAAGTACATTAAATAAAATTCAATATTCAAGTGATGAAATCTAGACTGGAACAGGGTGAGAAGATTCTTTGGATTTCTGTTTCTCTTTCTTAGGTTCTTTTAAGGTTTTTTTCCCCCTTCCTTGCATGTGAGTCTCATACAACTAAAGACCACTTAAGGCAGCCCTATAAATTAAAACGATTCAAGAACTTACAGATGTCCTGCAACTTTGTAATAGGTGGAAAAAGAATATGAAAACCAAAGAAATGCAACTGCGTCACACAGAATGACCTACCGATTAGAGACCATAAAAGGAGCCATGTTGAAATGTAATGGCTGAACAACAATGTTTGAAGCTGTGATGACAACACCAATGAGATAGTCACCTGGCCTGTAATAGCTCCATGGATTTTTTCCCACCCTGGTGCTCCAATTTTAGTGGGCACTTCATTCTAAATTTCCCGGAGACTGGCTGGGACACCAGCAGTATTAGAAGCAGAAGTTTGAGTTCCATGATTCATAGGGCTAAATCAATCTCTCTCGTTTCTAAAAATGTGCAACTAGAAGTGTTAGTAGAATTCAAAGAACTTTCACAAGATGGAAATGTCAGTCTTTTGCTGATTCAGAGACAAACTGAGCTTCACCTGGAAAGGAGGGAAAGGGACATTCAAGAGCATAGCCCCTGCCTGTTCCAAAACTTCTGCCATACACACTGTCACCTGAGCCATTTTTTTTTTCCTAGTGCAAGGTCTCTCTCATGTTGCTTTAGTCTGTTTACATCAAAAGCAGTCGCTGAAGAAGTAGCCAAAGAAGTCTCAAAGACCAGGATGGTGATATAATGACAGTGAGAAGCAACTTCTCCTCTGGGGATCCCGAAGGGCTCCATCTGCAGGGCAGCTGGAGAAAAGCATGTTAATGAAAAACTACAGCTACACCTCTGGGGCACTCTGTTCTGTAGTGATTGCAGTCCTTCCTGTCAGGACATGTCTAGAAAGTGATGCTTGAGGAATTCCCTGGGTATCAAATTAGCTTTTTCTTGATAGAATTGATAGAGCATATAAGTTTTTGGATGATTGCTGACTAAGATAGGAAAATGATGGCTTTGGAACTGTATTGTTCAGTAAATAGGGTGAAAGTTACAGAGTGGATAAATGTTTTTATTCCCCCCCCCCCAGGATATTTTCCGTGTTGCCTTTTTGTATTGATGTAAGACACGGAGATTCTTTATCATTTTAGTTTATTAAATAAACAGTCGGCTGTGAGGTCTGCACCTGTGATGGTGGCAGTGCCTACAACCTTTTGGCTGGTGCAACTTGATCTCTTGCTACACCCGCCCAGAAACTGGTTTAAAGGGACATGGTGGCCCTTCTTATGGTTGTATGCATGCATTTGGTGGGGACTTCTGTGGGACTCCCACATTTGAGACTGTGTGTGAACCCCCCTGAAAAAAAACTTGGGAACATGCAGTTGGAAGTAACTGTGTTCTTGGTGTATTTTGGTTGTTTATTGGGTTTTACATTTCTTATCTGGAGTTTGGGCATATTGATATACTGAGATTTTGTGTATGTGTATGTGTATGTGTATGTGTATGTGTATGTGTATGTGTATGTGTGTGTATGTGTGTGTGTGTGTGTGTGTGTGTGTGTGTATGTGTGTGTATGTGTGTGTATGTGTGTGTATATATGTGTGTGTGTGTGTATATGTGTGTGTATATGTGTGTGTATATGTGTGTGTATATGTGTGTGTATATGTGTGTATATGTGTTGTGGCTTGCCCGAGTCCATGTGTGTGTATGTGTGTGTGTGTATGTGTGTGTGTGTGTGTGTGTGTGTGGGTGTGTATGAGTGTGTGTGGATAGCCTCTGCTTGATGCTAGGGCACACAGGGCGGCTAGCAGGCAGGAGGGGCTCTGTAGAAGGAGGTCTCCTCGCGAGTAAATCTGCAGGCTGATTGGCCACGCCCTAAGGCTATTTAAGGCTTCAGCACGCTGAAGCCGGTGCTGGAAACAACGTGTTGCATTTCCTCTGACCACATCTTGCTGCTCTTGGGATTTCTACGGCTTTGATTTCTGGACTTTCAGTTGCTGAACTAATTCATTCCGGGTTTTTGCCAACTTCTGTGAGTTACTGATAACGGAGGAACTAATTGCCTGTTTACTTTGGGGGTTTGAATGCTGGCCAACTTTATACTGGACTTTTGGCACGACGGACTTTATTATTATTTAAGGACTTTAACATCTAGCTACTAAGAATCCTTTATTAGTAGTAAAAGGATATTATTTGACAGTGTGTATTTCGTAGGGCTTGCCGTGCTAGGACACAACAATATGTGTGTATATAGATAGATATAGATATAGATATAGATATAGATATAGATATAGATATAGATATAGATATAGATATAGATATAGATATAGAGGCAGGGGTGGGTTCCAACTTACCTCGCTGCCGGTTCGCTCCCTCCTGCGCCGCGCGCGCGCACATGTACAGTAACAAAAAATCCAAAAGATTTTAAAAAAAGCCCAAAAAGATGGTGACCGCATGCACAGTGCTGGAAGTCGGCTTCTGCGCATGCTCAGAAGGAAAAAATAAATAAAAATTTTTTAAAAAAAAATTCAAAAAAAAGATGGCAGCCCCCACGGACTGGCACCGACTGATCCGGTTCAGTGATGTCATCGTGATGTCACCAGCGGGCCACTACCAGTTCAGGAGAACCGGCCCGAACTGGGAGGAACCCACCCCTGTATAGAGGTATAGAAATAGCACTTAGACATATACCACTTCACTCTTCACAGACCTCTCTAAATGGTTTACAGAGTCAGCATATTGCCCCCAACAATCTGCGTTCTCATTTTATTGACCTTGGAAGGATGGAAGGCTGAGTCAACCCTGAGCCTCTGCAGTACCTGCAGTACTGCATTCTAACCACTGCGCCACCACGGCTGTGACATTAGCCTAGAAAACAGAACTGGCAGTTTGAGTAAGAGGAGGAAGTTTAGGAGATAGGTAGAACTATCTGATATTGACAGGCAGAGGAGGGTCCATTGTTGAGGATACTTGAAAATTTTTCCACTGTATGGTCCTTGGCTTCTAATATTAGTGCTTGGCTACTAGGTTGTTGGTGTATTTGGGTTTTGACTACTTATCTGAGAGGTATGTGGGAGACTCAGATAAAATGACAACATTTCTTGCTCAATGCAACATGTTCATCAGCACCAGACCAGGGGAATTTGTGATGGACAGATCATGAGCATTCTCGGCCTCCTCACAGCTTCAGCCAACAGATGGGCAATCCTTGTGCTTGAGCTCAATGACCCAATCTTGGATAACTTCATAACCAACATCAGGCAACACTTCAATGATCCCATAGAAGAAGATACCACCACACAACAACTGTACTAACTTAAACAAGGCAGTCACAGAGTAAGTTTCTACATAGAAGAATACAAACTGATTGCAGCTGGTTTGAATTGGAATGAGCACTCCCTGGCTACAGTTCAGACATGGCCTGAATGAGAGATTTGCAAATGAATTCATCAGGCAAGGAGTTCCCCAAATGGTACATCAAGTCTACAGGACTTGCATAATGATTGATGCACATTTAGAAGAGATCTGGGCCCACTCCAATAATCACAACCCGCCACCTCCTCAACTACCTTCTCCAATCTTCACCCCACTCAAACAAACTGAAGCTGATAAAGGGGAATAAAGAACCAGATTACAGATTAACAGAGTTGAAGGGACCTTGTAGGTCATCTACTTGAACCCCCCGCCAAAGCAGGAGACCCTATACCATGTCTGACAAATGGCAGTCCAATCTCTTCTTGAAAGTCTCCAGTGATGAAGCTCCCACAACTTCCGAAGGCAAGCTGTTCCATTGGTTGGTTGTTCTCACTGTCAGAAAATTTCTCCTTATTTCCAGATTGAATCTCTCCTTGTTCAGTTTCCACCCATTATTCCTTGTCTGGCCTACAGGTGCTTTGGAAATAACTTGGCCCCTTCCTCTCTGTGGCAGCCCCTCAAATATTGGATCATGTCTCCCCTGGTCCTTCTCTTCACTAGACTAGCCATGCCCAGTTCCTGTAATCGTCCTTCATATGTTTTAGTCTCCAGTCCCCTAATCATCCTGGTTGCTCTTCTCTGCACTTTTTCTAGAGTCTCAACATCTTTTTTATAGTGTGGTGACCAAAACTGGATGCAGTACTCTAGGTGTGGTCTTACTAAGGCTTTATAGAGTGGTATTAGTACCTCACTTGATCTTGATTGTATCCCTCTGTTAATGCAATTTAGGATTGCATTGGCTTTTTTGGCTGCCGCTGCACACTGCTGGCTCATATTTAGCTGGTTGTCCACTAAGACTCCAAGATCCCTCTCACAGTTACTGCTATTAAGCCTGATTTCACCTAGTTTATATGTGTACTTTTGGTTTTTCTTGCCTAAGTGTAGGCAAAGAAAAGGAGCCGTGATGGCACAGTGATTAGAATGCAGTATTGCAGGCTAATTCTGCTGAGAGTTTGATTCCCACCAGCTCAAGGTTGACTCAGCCTTCCATCTTTCCGAGGTCAATAAAATGAGGACCCAGATTGTTGGGTGCAATAGGCTGACTCTGTAAACTGCTTATAGAGAGTTCTAAAGCACTGTGAAGTGGTATATAAGTCTTCTATTGCTATTGCTATAAATTGACACAAAGAGATATCTTGCGTACAACATCTGAATACCCAGATAAGTTTTATTCCAAATACCTTTCAGATATGTGTATCCTTTGTGCATCATCTCTCTTACCTGTGGATTCTCACTGCCCTATCCTCCAAATTACAAAAGCCCATAGAGATCTCAATCAACTCATATTAGACCTTTGACCTGCAATCATTACTGTGTCTATCTAATAAGAGCGGTGACTGTGCAAGTGACACTATCTGTCACCAAAGAAATGGTTCAGCTGATAATGCAGCCTATGTCAGGGTTCCAAGTAACAGTGCCAAAGTAATCAAAACTCTGAGGCCTGGAGTTTCCTCAAAGTATGAATTTATTAGGAATGTCATATTGGCACATCTGGAGAAAACCCAACTCTGAAAGACCCAAGGTTTTCCCCACCCAAATCAAAACCCCAAAGTTCTTTTACCCAGGTCACATGTCCATCACATGGTCCAATCAGGTCGCAGCCCCAATTCTGGCTGGCTTTTGTCCATGCCTCTCCAACACCTGGTAGAGCGTCTTTGGCTCCCACGGGAAAGAATGTTATTTTGGCTACACATCCCCAGCTATCTCTATCTCCCACCTCATGTTCCCACAGCTTCAACCGGCCTTGCTGTGGCAGCCCTAAAGGTGCTACCAAAATGGCTTCAGGACTGACAGCCTATGGGCTACAGAAGACCAAATATTTCTTGATTTTGGAGTGGAATGGATTAGAACCACCAAAGCCTTACATGGCAGGAGAACATCTCATCATTGGGATTATTTTTGCAACACATACTTATTTTAAACTACCGTATTTTTCAGAGTATAAGACGCACCTTTTTACTCCCAAAAAGAGAGTGAAAACTTGGGTGCGTCTTATACACCGAATGTAGCCCCACCCAGCCACCCCCACCCTTTGGCCTCTGCCTCCCAGCAATTTACCTCCTTGCAGCAAACATTGCAGAGCCTGATTAGCAGAAGCAATTGATTGTCAGCCTCCAGACCATCAGCTGAGAGGCT
>QLTV01000222.1:32957-53454 GCA_003457575.1 Thermophis baileyi
CTATAGAATGTTCAAATTATTAGACTTATTTTTTAAAGACTGCTTTATTATTGTTCTAGACAACTTAACAAAATGAAGAAGCTTTTTAAAATAAATGCTTGATCTGAAGAGGCCCAGTGCTATTGTATCTTCTTTTAAATAGCAGAGAATAATGTATACTTCAAGAAAGCCACATCAATTTTAACAGCATCTGTACAAGTAATAATCTGAAATGTAACAGTGTCCTGTTTTAGTATTAAGATAAGGCAGCTGAGTTAAACCTTGACTTAGTCATGTTTGGAGTAGATCTATTTAAATAATTGGGAGGAGTTAGTGTGACTACATTTAAGAAAACTTTCTGGCATTAATATACAGCCATAATGTACATTTCTCCAATTCTTTGCTATTTCTATGGGTCAGGCACACATGCACAGAAATACACAGCAAACAGTGTATATCATCTGTACTGTTTGCTGTTTGCTGGGAGGCAAATTGCTGGGAGGCAGAGGCAGATTTTTTTCTCCTTGTTTTCCTCCCCCAAAACTAAGGTGCGTCTTATACTCCGAAAAATACGGTAAGCAGTTTCAATAGAATAACAAAGTTGGAAGTGATCTTGGAGGTCTTCTAGTCCAAACTCCTGCTTCAGCAGGAAACCCTATAACATTGCAATAGTGGCGAATATCTGTAGCTTGGATGTAGGATGAAGGTAAAGGTTCGTTCTCCAAGCTTGTGGGTTGGTTTCCAAAGACCCATTACAAGACCCTCACCTGACACATCCACACCTGACCCATCAGAAGACTTAGTGAACACCCGAACCCCTTATTAATAGAGGAACACTGATGCTGACATCCCCTAAACAAGATGTTACCTAGCCTGGTAACAAAATGTTTGTAAACCAACCCGCAAGCTCAGAGAATGAACTTTCATTCTCAACCTATAATATTTCAGACAAATGGTTGTCTAATCTCTTCTTGAAAACCTCAAGTGCTGGAGCACCCACATCTAGTGGAGGCAAGTGATTCCACTGATTAATTGTTCTAACTGCTGGAAATGTTTTCCTTATTTCTAAGTTGATTCTCTTTGATTTGGAAAGATATTGGGACACTGCTATCATGTCACCCCTAGTCCTTCTTTTCATTAAACTAAACATATCCAACTCCTGCAACCTATGTTTTAGCTTCCAGTCCCCTGATCATCTTTGTTGCTCTTCTCTGCATTCTCTCTAGAGTCTCAACATCTTTTTTATATCGTGGCAACCAAAACTAGATGTAATACATTCTATTGAAAACATTGGATGAGTCAAACTATGGCAATGGAATTAAGGCGGCCCCACTCACAGCTGAATGGGAATTACTGCTGTGAATTACTGCTGTATTTTTGCCTTTGGGAAAAATCTTTGGGAACACATCCATGCCAGGAACACACCCCAGGTCAATGTTTCACCAGAAACGCTGACATATTCCATGTAGTAGATGGAACCAACCATCTTTAGGTGATTTGAATAGCTCTAACCAGGGGTGGGTTCTACTTACCTTCCCTACCAGTTTGGAGTCACACCGGAAGTGTGCATGTGCACGTGCTATGCGCGCATGCCCTTGTGACTTCCGGGTGAAAACCCTCTGCGCATCTGCAGAAGGCTTTGCGCATGCGCAGAGGGTTGTTTTTCAGCTGATTTGAGGCTGGAGGACTGATTTCAACCCGTAGGACCGGTTTGGGGGCATGGCCAGCTGCCCGTCGCTGCCAGTTCAGCAAGCGGTGGGAAATTCCCACTACCAGTTCCAGCAAACTGGACCGAACCAGTAGGAACCCACCTCTGGCTCTAACTATGTGTAAAGTGGCATGGAGAAGGAACTTTCCACTTTCCCCCTTCTCCTTAGGGATTTTTCTTTAAGGAAGAAGACATTTTCCAAGCTATGTCTAAATAGTGAAAGCTCAGAGAAGCCCTCCTGTCATTTTCTATCATGGATTATTTTTCCATTCACATGGTACAATACTGAAAGCTTCGAAATTGGGGACAAGAGGATCATGTGGTTTTTCTGGATAAGAGACCAATCTAGTCTCAAGTTGTTTTCTTCTTTCTTTCCTGGATTGAGTCTTCATAGAGGTTGTTGAGCGTTTTAGGCATGATTTTGCAATGGGAACATTCCCGCTGGGTCATTTCCTGAAAGAGTGTTGGGAGAGTGATGACTCAACACCAAAGACTTGAAACTCTGAGGTCCTGTAAGATTTCTGATGTCACCTAACATCTGTAGAAATAACTATAGTAGGTCATGCAGAGTGTTGCACCTGAGGATCATCTGCACATTCTTGACAACTAGCTCTACTGTCCTCACCTACTTGTGAGAAAAAGTCAGAGAGAGTGAGACTATATTAAGATGTTCAGACAGAGTTACAAATCTACTCTCTGCTTATAATGGTAGCAGAACTATAAACAGTTGCTTTATAATCATAGCAAAAGTTATTTAAAAATGTGATCACTTCATTGGGTTCATCCACTCTTGAACAGCATATGGCATTTCTTGGTATTCTGGTAGCTTCTGGTATTGTTTTTAAGTTTACACCTATTGTTTACAGCTAGTTTTTGACATTTTATGTTATGTGGTTTCTTCTGATTTTCTGGTTGTTTTTTTGCCTTTGTCCCAATAATGACTATAAACTTGAAGCATTTAGTAGTGTCACACTACCTTTCAGATTTGATTCCAGAAAGGTGCTTTGCAGCATATGGATACACAAACAGGCCTATCTGCATCCTATTAAAGCAGCTGCATGTTTTTGCAAGACTGAGCAATTCATATGTGTTTCTTCATAACTCCATTCTGTTCCAATTTCCCTGGAAGTTCACACAGAAATATTTTGTAATGTTCTTTTGAACTTATTCTTTCATAAAGTGTACTTTTAAGCATATACAACTTTCAAACCAAGAAAGTCTAAAATATGTATTTCACAGTTATGTTTTCTATCATAAAATTCAAACAAGTGGAAAAACCAATCTACAATATTGTACATGCAACCTTCCACAAACGGAGCCCTGTCTCCTTGGCAGATTTCTTATATTAATATAACTCTTTCTTATCTTATCCTTCCCTGGATGACTGACACTTTCATTATTAATTATTATTTTACACTTAGATGATTATCTTGCATTTTAATTTCATTATTCTTACACTTAACTCTATTATTCTTCATACATATGAGCCTCAGATTTTCACTATCAGTTCCCTACTTTTATCATTAAATGCTCCTTAGTGTTTAGATCTGGCCTCAGGATGATAATGTAGCACTTGGGGAAGAAGATGCAGCCCAGCAGACCGGCACTTGAGGCCAAGATGGAGAAGACCTGCACAGCCACCATGGACTTTCCTTTGGTGCTCAGGTAGGTGGGCAGGAAGGAAACCCAAACACTGCAGAAGACCAGCATGCTGAAGGTGATCAACTTGGCTTCATTGAAGGCCCCAGGGAGATTCCTGGCCAGGAAAGCTACAGTGAAGCAAATGGCAGCTAGGAAACACATGTAGCCAAGGACAACATAAAACATGGTGACAGAACCTTCATTGCATTGAAGGATGATCTCTCCAGGATGGGAGTGTAAGTCAGAGTCAGGGAATGGGGGAGAAATTCCCAGCCATAAGGCACAGATGAAAATTTGGCCAGCAGAACCAGAAAGGATGATGGAGTTGGCCAATGTCGTAAAAGACAGGTGGCTTTCCTTGTTTGACCAATGAAGAGAAAAGAAGACAAGAAGCAAAGGAGTAGGGAGACCAGGAGGATGTAGGAGAGATCCCGGTTGTTGGCTTTGACAATGGGAGTTTCTAGGTATTTAATGAATATGATTAAAACAAAGCCTGTGATTAGGAACAAGAGTAGGGCAAAGGAGATCAGGATGATACCCAGATGCTCTTTATAGGACAGGAAGGTTATTCTTTTGTGGATACATTGGACTTGGTTCTCAGTTGGATATTGATCATCTGGACACTTTGTACATTTTTCAGTATCTGAGGAAACAGAAAGTAATGTTTCTTTCATGCACCAATCTCTCCTTCCAAATGACTCACCTGTCAGTTTAATGCACATTATAAAAAGAAAAGGAGAAGGGGTCTAGGGCTTGAACTCTGTCCTCCAACAATAGCAACTGAAACCATCTGTGAAGAAGAGAAACATTGATAAAGTCTGCCTCTCATTCCCAATCCCCAATGTTGTTCCAGAAAGATACCTTTGTTGATGGTAACAAAAGCTTATGAGAGATCCAGAAAGGACAATATGGTTTTACCACCCATATCCTGAGCTCTGCAGAGGTCATTGGCAAGAGCAACTGGTGTCATCTTTCTGCTGTAAGTCAGACAACAGCCTGGATACTATACCTCAGCAGCAACCATTTCCCAACAAAGTGTCCTAAAAACATTGGTGTATGAAAGTTTGTGTTATATGGTTGGAACCCATGAAGAGACCCCTGGGAAAGGGGTTTGCTACTGCCTCCTTCAGGACAGTTGGTGATACCATCCATTCCTGGAAAAAGACATTAACTACTTCAAGTTGAGATGAACTCCAACATTTGAGGTTTTCTGGAAATCCCTTAAAATGTGCTTTGTTCAACAGAGCTGTGATAACAGGTTTCTGTGTGATGGTTGCATCATGCATAAGATCTCAATTTATTCCACTCTTGCAATCTTACATTGGTTTCATTGATTTAATTTTTGGTTTGTAAAATATTTTATTGTTGGTTCTAGAGAATGTCACCTAGAATAAATGGAGAACCCAGGATTGTTGAACTGGGCTATAAGCAATATTGGTGCTTTACTTCTCAATCTGTAAGATGGATAGTTAGAGTGTTGGAGAGGAGACAGGCAGATTTTATCCTTGCTAATAGAAAATTTAGTTACATCCCTCCGCTCACACTGAAATTCCCTTAATGGATTTTACGACGGGTGCTCAATTTAGTTTTCTCTTGTCCCTTGAACCCAACTGCTTACCTCCATGGTCCTCGCGACTACACATTTCTCTTTATAAGGCTGTATAATCTTAATAAACATTGACAGCTTATTCAATTGATTGAGTGAGGTATTTTATTTGTTTGTTTGTTAAATTTATATGCTGCCCATCACATGTTCGATGACTTGTATCCTTTGGCCCGTAATGTAAAGTTGATTTGGGTGAGAACAAGCCATTGATCTGAAACTGTTCCTCAACTTTCAAAGAGTTTAGATGTTCCTAACAAAGGTAAACATGGAAAGACAGTTCCAAACTGACTAGTAGAGGAGAGATTGCCTCTGGCTAAAATGTCCTCCATGTCCTTCTTGCCTCATCTTCAAGACCTTTTTCTTATTCCTCCTATTCTGGAATAAATTGTTGAATATAAAGAGCAACAGCAAAATATTTAAGATTATATGTGTCTTTAACGTGCACTTTGATCGAGATCTCTGTATGCCTCCGGTATCCTGTCCTCCAGAGTCACCCACCTTCCTGAGTGGAGATGGTCCCCTCTGGACAAGGAATGCAGTCATAACAGCAAACTGGTTCTCCTTCTCGAGCCCGCTTGACAAATCCAGGATGACAATTTTCTACACATATGGATTGAGGTAGAGACTAAGAGGAAAAATAGTGAATGCCAAAGAAAATACATTAGGGCTCACCGTTCCATGGGAAATAGAGGTCAACAAGAACATTTATCAAGTAGACTATGGGCTTCGTTTAGATAGATATGAAATTTCTAATTAGTTTCAAATGGTTATAGGAGATATGACTACTGGCAAATTCTTTATTTAGTTCCTCTCTTTGCTTCTGACAGATCAGATTGTAAGAAAAGGCTTTTGTACTTAAAGTCTTGAGGAATGGAATTGAGAAAAGATTTAAGCTTTAAGTGACCAAAAAAAATAGGTTCCTTCTCATGGATGTTTAAAATCCATTCCTCCATTCTTTATATATCTATAATTGACTATATAAATAGCCTACTTTTGAATTTGGAAATAGAGCAAGTAGTTTCATATTTGCTCATTGAGAATGTAATTGTGATGTGCTTTTTAACATTTTTACCATACGCTAAATAAATAAATTTAAACACTGGAAGTTTTTAAGAAGAGATTGGATAACCATTTGTCTGAAGTGATTTAGGGTTTCCTGCCTAAGCAGGGGGTTGGACTAGAAAACCTCTGGGGTCCCTTCCAACTCTGTTATCCAGTTAGCTCACCATCAAACAGTCATCTCTAGCTATGGTATGATTTTGAAAGACAGTAACTGCACAGGTATAGAATAGGTGGTACCTGGCTCAACAGTAGTTGTTGAGAGGGATCTTGGAGTCCTAGTGGACAATCACTTAAATATGATCTGCTTTCTATTCTATTCTAAATAAATAACCTGTCCTGTCAGGAAACACTGATCCCAACCATTCTGTTCTTAATTCCAAAGATGATATTCTTACTGGGACCAAAAGGACCTCCATCCAGTCTTGATTCAATGTCATCGGATTCAGTTAAACCTGAATTCAGGCACTGGTCAACAGAATTGCCTTCTTCTTTGCTATTTGAGCACAAGGAATAATTGCACCTGAGGATATTAGCAAGACAATCCCCAATACTTGTGGGTTACTCTTTAGTTAGAGATAATAAAAAGCAAAAGGGACACAAAAGGGCCGTGATCTGTGTCCTAAAGAATAATCCCCCAGCATCTCAGTCTGGATATAGCTGAATCATCTTAAAATAGTAGCAATAAAGTATAATATTTGTAGCTCAGGGTTGAGATGAGTGCTCTCTAAGCTTGGTTGTTTCCTTGCAGACATTTCATTACCCAAGCTAGGTAACATCATCATTCCAATCTTCTAGCACCGATGATGTTACCTAGTTTCGGTAATGAAATGTCTGCATGAAATGTCTATGGAGATTCTCAGTCATCCAGGTCATGGTTTATTTTTTTATTTTTAAAATTTGTATGCCGCCCAACTCCCGAAGGACTCTGGGCGGCTCAATGGTGCTTTTTCAAGAGGCAAGTGGACTTTCTCGTTTTTTCTTTGAAGATGTTTCGCTTCTCATCCAAGAAGCTTCTCCAGCTCTGACTGGATGGTGGGGGAGAGCTTAAAGCAGGGTCCCATATTATAGTATCTCAAGGATACCTTGGTCAATTGGTGTTGCAGCCTACCAAATAGTCTGAGGAAACTATAAAGTTTCTGCTTCCACATTAAATTCTCATGGAAAATCCTCCACCTAACTGACTAGCTTACTTGAAATGTGTCCTGAGGTTATGAAAAAAAAAATAGAATAATGTCCATATTTCACCCACCTTCTTAAGGCACTTTAGAAGGAAAAGATCATATTAGTTGATAATAATATCCATCTAAGAAAATTATACGTTTTACTCTACACATTCAATTATCAGCGAAGTTCACCCACCTTTGTGACTGGGTCATAAGGCTTTTGAAAACAGGAAAAAGGCTAATATTTCACCCACCTTGTTGAGCCACTTTAGCAAGGAAAAAGTCTCTTGGCTGATGATAAGTCTTTGCCTTTCAAAACTTCCCATTTGCTCTTCAATGTAATTCTCCTCAGGTAAAACCACCAAGATCATAATATCCAGATCTGCTATTGGATCTCCATTTTGGTCCAAATACATTTTCATCTCAGAAAAATTGCAAAATGCATTCTTCTTCAGAAAGGGATGAAGCTAGAATGGAAACAACCAGAAAGTTTAAAAGCAGCAATCTTTGGTTTCTTACCCCACTTTGGTCTCTACACATTTGAACATTTGAATTGTTCTAATACAGTTGTCTAATTAGCAGATATTCTTGAGATTCTAGATCTAAGATGTCGAGACTCTAGAAAGAGTGCAGAGAAGAGCAACAAAGATGATTAGGAGACTGGAGGCTAAAACATACAAAAAGTAGTTGCTGGAATTGGGTATGTCTAGTTTACTGAAAAGAAGGGCTAGGGGTGACATGATAGCAGTGTTCCAATATCTCAGGGGTTGCCACGAAGAAGAGGGAGTCAAACTATTCTCGACAAGAAGCAATGGTTGGAAACTAATCAAGGAGAGAAGCAACCTAGAACTAAGGAGAAATTTCCTGGCAGTTAGAACAATTAATCACTGGAACAACTTGCCTCCAGAAGTTGTAGGGGCTCCAACACTGGAAGTTTTTAAGAAGAGACTGGATAACCATTTGTCTGAAATGCTATAGGGTTTCCTGCCTGAGCAGGGGGTTGGACTAGAAGACCTCCAAGGTCCTTTCCAACTCTGTTATTCTGTTACTCTTAGTTGGAAGAACAATTTTTACCATTGTCTTCAAACAGTTCTGTGAAATTTTTCAATTATATATAAATAAAATATATATTGAGGAAATAAGGAAATGTAGGGAGCATTTAGAACAGAAACTGAACTAACAAAGAAATCAAGTGATTATTCTTAAACTCTATGAAAACCACAGGGCTATTATCCAAAGAATGGGATTCCTGCAGAGAGGTAGCATTTGGATCCCTTTGGATCACCTTGAAATTTATGAGCATAAAATTCTACAGTGCTAATAATGAACCCATACACACAGGAATTTATTTTAAAAATACACACATCATCCTTTTAAAATCAGCAGTGCTTAATATTAAAATATATCTCTTGGGAAAATTATACCCCAAGCAACTAGGTTGGCCAAACCTGTTGGCCTTTTGTAGCACAAGTAGGTGGAGATGGTTTCCTTTCTTCTCCTTTGGATTCATTTTTCAAAGGAACTAACCTTGATGAATCTTTGTAAGGTCCCCTTACCTGCCATGGCTGAAGTCTTGAAGCCATTAACCTCTTCTTCCTTCTCCTCTTGGATCTGGAGGAATATGCAGCATTCAAGGCATAGGCCAGAGTCTTACTGAGAGTATAAACCCGGTGGTCAATATAGTACATGTTTTTATTGTGTCTTTTTCCTTCAGTCTCCAGTGGCTCTTTCTGTATGCATCTTCTTCGGACTTTGACAGAAAGGATGTGCTTTGAAAAAGAACAGTGAAAAGACCGATTTTGAAATTGCGGTTCCACAAAGATAAATGGTTGAAAGGTATCGTCATACCCTCTTTCCTGTATATAAAAGTTCCAAATACTATGAACGTATTTGTAAAGTCTATGTCTTTTTACTGGCAATTCTCCAAAAAGTGTGATGATCCATATTTTCCCTTCAACGGGTTGTGGCAGACCTTCAAGTGCAAAATGGACATGGCGAATTCCGTCCATCATGGTACTAAAGTCTGTAAAGAAAACAAAGACATTGACTTGTCTCCATTTAGAGATGGTATCCCTGAAGGGTGCTGTAGGTATAGTCATTGAGAATCGTTGTGATATAACAACACAAATTCCATTCCCCGAAACAAATGAAGAAGTGATCTGAAAATGGAATGAAGAATGCAGTGTTATATTTGGGGTGAGTTCAAATCCAAAATATTTGCTTTTAATAGATCCAACTTTGTTCTAATGAACATAATAGAATGGCTTATTGTTGATTAGCCATTGGCCATATCAAGATACAGAACCTAAAACAGAGAACATTAACTAGTACAAGGATATGGCTGCCTCAATCCTTATCCCTTCACCACTGTGGATCCCTATCCCTACCCATGACACCTACAAAGGCCGTGGTGAAAAGCAGCTCTTGAATTCCATAGAGAGGATAGGGTTGAATCTATTGCTCACACACCACCATTCCACTCATTTTACCCACAGAGAAACACACACACACACACAAACCTGTGGGATTTTGTTGGTGCCTACTAAAGTTGACATCTGGATGGAGATGTCTCTTCTGGCTCCATCAATAAGAGCCAAAAGATTGTCTTTCCTTCCACAGCTATAGTTGGGAACATTGGCTTCTCCAGTAGAGAGTGTGTCCAGCAAGGCATCTGAAGTGGCAAGTGTGCTCAAATAGTTGTCATGGATACTGTAGCCAAGTGTGAGATTGTGCGGGAGTCGGGAATTCTTGTTGACCACTTGAATGACGAAAATGTAGGGTTGCATTCCTGCCAGATTAGTGTTTCTAGCACTGTACAAATATGTTTATGTTATCATCATGAACAACACAAACAACAAAATAAACCATTACTGATAAAAAACCAGAGGAAATGATAGTCACATATCACCAATTAATTTTGAAAAGTGTTTAGAAGATGGGATGGACATAGCTTTCAACCAGGGTCAATAGTCACAGATATATCATTATTTGTACTAATGCTGATTTTCATATCTCCAATGACCATGATTCATAGTCATTCAGTCAAGTAGAGCTACTGAATCATTAAAGCAAGAACATGGATGAATAAGTGAGCCAGCTAAGCAATTCTAAGAATAAGTTATTCTTATTCTATAAGGAAAGGAAATCAATACAACTTTTCAATAACTACATGAAATAAAAATCAATATGAACAGGATGAACTCATATTTTAGGAGATCCTCTGAATTCTGTGTTTGTCTTTCTCAGGTTCTTTTAGGTGTCCTTCTGCCCCATCGTTACATTTGAGTCTTGTACAAGATAAGGCAAAAAGAGGAGAGCTTTATAAATCAAAATAATTCACCAACATACACATATCCTACAATTTAGAAATAAGTAGAAGAAAAAGAAAGGAAGAAGAGTACTAGAAATGCAAATGGAGGGAATGCAACACCATCACATTGAATGACTTACAGAGAAGAAATATACCGAGCCCCGTTAAATTGTAACAGCTCAAGAGGAGGATTTGTTGCAGATTCAAACACAGTGATGATATGGTCTCCTGGCCCGTAATAGTTCCACGGCTTTCCTCTGTCCTGCTGCTTCAAAATTGGGGGGCATTTGGTTGTGAGCCTCCCAAAATTTCTTTGGGTCAGCCCAAGCATCAGAAGCAGTAGCAGGAGGTTCATTCCTACTTTGGCAAAATCAGTCACTTCTGTTTCTAAACCACAAGAAGAGTTAGAAGAATTCAAAGCACACTCACAAAATGGAAAAGCAAATGACTTTCCTCATTCAGATAGAGACAAAGTAAGTTGCACATGGAAAAGAGAGAAAGATACATTCAACAGGTCTGTCTTTGCCTGTCCTAAATGTTGTGCATAACATTCAGGATGACTAGAGGCTGATGCAAGAGCTCTTCCATGTTGCTTTAGTCTGATTTTTACATGAAAGGCAATGATTGGAGAAGCAGCAGAAGATGTCCCAAAGACTGGGATAGTGATAATTATAGTGAGAAGCAACATCTCCTCTGGGGACCCTTGAGTTCTTCTGGGTCTCCATGTTCAGAGGGAGGGCTGGAGAATAGTATGTTAGTGAAAAAAATCACAGATTTGCCTCAGGGGGTACTGTTTTGCAGTAGTTCTGGCCCTTTCTACTGGGATACATTAGGAAATGAACATTGGAGGATGAGAGTTCAACCCCCAGGTGAAAGACTTTGTTGATCAGGATTATGATGATCAGGATTCTTTCATTGAAATCGCTGAATTAAAGAGACTAAATGAATTGTTATAACGTGTACCTATCCGTAGCTCAATGGAGGCATGACAGGAAACCATGGATAGGGTGCAATATCTGAGAGCTTACTCACTGGAGACAAATTCCATGTGTGTTCAACCACACTTGGCCAATAAACTATTCTGTTCTGTTCTGTTCTGTTCTGTTCTGTTCTGTTCTACTCTACCTCCTATTCTATTCTATTCTATTCTATTCTATTCTATTCTATTCTATTCTATTCTATTCTATTCTATTCTATTCTATTCTATTCTATTCTACTGTTCTTAGGCTTGGTAAATATGCTTCTTTCTAAATGTACTTGTTGAGCAATAACACTATAGCAACTTCTGTTTTTAACTACTTTCATGCAAAGAGCTGTATTTCCTGCTTGTGTAACCAAGTAAAGCATGGGTGTCAAACTCAAGGCCTGTGGGCCAGATCTGGTCTGCGATATGGTTAGATCTGGCCCACAGGGCCATCCTGGAGATAGCAAAGGACCTGCCCGCAGCACGTTGGTGCCGACTCAGGCCGGCCAGGCACTGATCTACAACTTGGTAGCAGCCACCCGGCCATACCCACCTAGTCTCGGCGACTTGGCTACTGGCCCTGTGAGGGCAACCATAATGCTGATGCGGCCCTCAATTAAATTGAGTTTGACACCCCTTAAGTAAAGTATAAAAGCATGCTGAAGAAAGCATTTGGGTTCTTCCAGCTTTATGGCAGGACCCACCTTTGTCCAGCTCTGAATAAATGTCTGACTCAGAGAGAATTGGACTCTGCCTCTTTGTTCATTGGCAAGCCGGGCCTAAGCCTCTTGCTTAACAATTGGTGATGTCCTTCTGGATTGTATCTTCTCTTCTTTGCTTTTCAACATTAACAGAGATCACTGGGCAAGGTCACCCCCCCCCCCATCCTTTGGTACCACTATATGCTGATGATACCGAGCTCTATTGCTGGATGGTCACTAGAGAGGAAACTGGGCCCCAGTAAAGATGGACCCTTGGGATCCTAGTTCAAATCAAGCATGCCTACTGATAGTCAATAATCTGTTTTTGTAACATAAAATCATTGTCAACTGTCCAACTAGTGAATCCCAAATAAGGAAACACTCTCGGGAGCTTTGAATTCCCAAAAGTAACACTTTATTGGATACACCATTTTGGGACTGAAGAATCAAAAGCAGCTCTGGTTTTTCTGCGCAAATGCTTGCTTAGTTAAACAATAGCCTCCCCACCCCTGGATGACCACATTGTCCAATTATAAGACATCCTTTTGTTATGGGAAACAGTCCATCTCTTTCTCAAACACCTGAGGTGGTGACCTTGATTATTGCCAGGCTCTCACGGTCCACGCACACATTCTCAGCATTCTATTTCCCCCTTCCCTCACCCCCGGTTCATTGGCAGGTTGATAAGCACTAAGGTTTGAAAGAAGCAAAGTGGTTCAAATCTTGACAGTGATAGGTATCCATCAAAATTTCCTTACAATTCATCAGCTGTTGCTGATTTATTGAAGATTATGTGTAACTTAGGCTAACATCCCATAATAAGCATGGGGGCGCAATTGATTTGAGTTGCCTGAAATGAGATGGGCAGCAAACAAACATAACAAACAAACAAACAAACAAATAAATAAAATAAGCTCTCTACCCCTGGGTATTCTTGACCGCAGCTAAGCTAAATGCCACGTTACCTTCCCTTTTTCAGTAATGGGCCTACATGCAAATTGCTTCAGCACAGTAACAAAGCGATATCCTTCCAGCTTCTTATGTATGAAGCACTTGGGGTCAGCCCCCTTAGCTCTTTGTTAACAGATGCCAGAGCAGGCGCTGACTTACTGCTAATTTCAGCCAGAGCACAAATAGAGCAATGAAGATGGGATAGCTTTGGTTGAAGATAATTCATAGCTGACTTACAAAAGCCCTTAAGTTTGCTAATATATTACTATTGAGACAATTAGCGGAAACCTTATATGGACTTTTTATTGAAATTATAAAAGAATGAATTAATTATTTCTGGTCCAGGAGAAGAGCCTTTTCTTCCAAGTCTCCTGCCCTTTAGGACATCATATCCTACCCATGTGAGATCCACACCCACACTTTGGACCTTCCATAATGATCTGAAGACCTGGCTCTGCCACTGGCCTGGCACCCCAATAGGGGTGCACCATTTTGGAGGTAGCTATTGAATTAGGAAAGACCCCATTTCTCATACATATGTTCCCCTCCTCCTCACCTTTTAATAGTATTTATGTCAGGCTGAAGCCATTGTATTTGGGGTTTTAGGCCTGCCACATTTTATACTAATTCCATTATGCATTTTCTACTGTGGGAAAATGGGAGGGGGGATTGTATGAGGTTGTTAGTATGTAGCCATAACAAAATTCTTTCTAGAAAGCCCTGCACCTGAACGGAAGGAGATGGGTGGACTCTGCCAGCATGGCAATAGAAGATTGGACAATGTGATGAACCTGTGGGTGTGGGGGCAAGGATTTGAACTTTCAACTGGGTGGTGAAACCTGGGAAGCTTCAGATTCAGGTTTCACCCAGATGTGCCAACATGGCTCTATTAATAAATTGGGACTTTGAGGAATATTTTGCCTTCGACTCTGATTTAGTTTTGGATGTTATTTGGAAACCTGACATTAACCTGAATCTCTTTTAAAAAGTAACCCAGCTACCCCGAGGCTTCGGGGCACTGTTCAGGGTCCTGACCCCCAGCGCCGACCTGGCACCAGGCGACGTAAAGACTCAGGGGAGATGGAGGAAGAAAAGCAAGTCGCGGGGGAATCGGTAGATGACGGATCACCTATTCATATCGAGACCATCTACTCGCCTTCCCAAGCCGTGGTGGAAGCCGCAGAGGCCACGGAGAGGGAGCACCAGTCGGGGGCTCGGCGCAAACAGCCGACCCCTGAGCACACCTCCCAATTAGATTGAACCCCTCAGGGCGAAGCCGGAGGGCTAGTTTTCCCTACGGACATGCTGTTGGAATCAAACCTGGGTGCAGGAGCAGCCTCGACCCACGAGTGGAGACAACCAGAGTAGATACTGACCGAGCGCTCTGAAGATGAGGGATTCCAACCTCCGTTCTGCAGCCAATCGCTGGCATGGCTCCCAGACCAGTTTGGACACCTAAGCGTGAGTTGTACCAACCCTTGCTCAAGCTCCGATGAGCCCAGGTGGAACTTGGCCCAGCCAACGTTCTCCTTCCCAGGGCATAACCCCTTAGCACATTGGAGTGGGGATTCAGTCTCCTTCCATAACGCAAAGAGCGAGTCGCCCTCACGCCTCACCGCTGGGGAGAAGCCAACATGGACACCCCTCCACCCTGAGATAGGGATGACCCAGCAGCCCATGTTCGGGGCCCCGCCAATTCGGCAGCATAGTGCATGGGGAATACCGACCCATGGCCAGCCACCAATGCTTGACCCACCACTAATGAGTCAAACCCCTTAGAGGTGGGCTTTCTTCCCGGGCCTGGGATGGGTGCAATGTCAATGGGCACCTGACCCCATATATCAGTGGGACCCCATGCAGGCAGTTGGCTTGACCCAGGCCCCCGTGATGTCCGGCCAGGCCGTGCCTGCCCCACCACTTCCACAAGGGCAGCACAAGCCGCGGGGCCCCAGCCAGCTCCTGCCCAGCAGCCACTGCAAGGAGGGGTGCAACAGGGGGGTCCCCAACCACAAGCGCTCACCCATCTGACTGCACAAATCCCGGTGGCCACCCTACCGGCTCCTGTGCTACCTCCCTGATTCCGGGGGATATTTGATGGGACCCCCGGGAAGCTGGCCTACTTCCTAAACTGAGTCTGGGCATACATTGATCAGTTTGGGGACCAATACCCTTCAGACCGAAAGTTAATCACAGCAATAACGGAAGGAATGAACGAAGGGGAAGCGTCCGAATGGATGGCTGAGCTCCACTATGAAGTGGCTCCAGAGCTCGAAGACACCGATGGGTTCATTCGATTGATGAGGGTTCAGTTTAGCAATGTAGCCCAGCAAGTAGAAGCTGAGGAGCAAATCCAAGGGCTAAGGCAAGCGGGCCGCCCAGTGAAGGAGTTAGTTTGGGAGTTCCGAAGGGCGGCCAGGAGGCTAAAAGACTGGCCTGAGCAGCTCTTGGTGCACACATTCAAAGCTGCCTTAGATGCAGAACTAAGGAAACCCTGAAGCATTCAAGGGGTTCCAGACTGGATCCAGGACTGGTACGCTACTGCAATCATCCTGGACCACGAACTTCACCCCGTCCGAAAGCCTCCGACCAAAAAACCAGTCAGGAGACCATTGGGATGCCGATCCCAAACAAAGCAAGCCTCGCCTTCTCCCCCCAAGAGCAACAAGAGCCATAAAGTGCTATTGGTGCGGCCAATCTGGTCACTGAGCCTCCGAGTGTTTGGCACCAGCCCTAGTCCCACAAGTGAAGACCCAGGCAGCTGCCGGGACAAAGAAGGGGGTTCCAAAAAACCCCAAAAGAAGTCGTCTGGCCCAACAAATGGAAGACGCTCCTCCTCCCTCTGAGGAAGTGGAGACCCCGCCAGATGAGGAACCTCCTCCACACTCCGAAGGAGAAAGCAGCAGTGAAGACAACCCGATGGTAAGTGCAGCCATCTGTCCCTTTGCCATCAAAGCCAAAATTATAGTGCCCGATATGGAGGAAGAAGGAGAAGTAGATGCAGTTGTAGACACGGGCTGCACTCGGTGCTTAATTAGCAAGTCCATTGTAGAACAGTTGGGAATACGCACAAGGCCCTTAGCCCACCCCATCCCATTTCAACAAGTGGATGGAACGCTAATTGGGGGGGTCCTCACCACGCAAATCACTGAATTGGTGAAATTGCAGATAGGATGCCACCATGAGTTCCTCAGATTCGTCATAGCCCCAAAAATGCCTGAGACAATTATATTGGGACTTGCCTGGCTAGACAAGTGGACCCCCACCATAAAGTGGGAAGATGGTTACCGAAAGCTAACCCTAGGCATTGGACCACTACCCCCCCAAGAAGCCTGAAGACCACCTGGAAATATCCAAACCCCTCAGAGCAAACCACCCCGAGCCAGCGGCTCCTGCAGCCGAGGCCAAACTTCCGGGCATCCAGCAAGTGCCAAAGGAATATAGGGACCTAGAAGGAGTCTTCAGCGAGGAAGATTGCAATTATCTTCCCCCTCACTGACCCACTGATTGTGCAATAGAATTTGTGCCAGGGGCAAAACTCCCAAAGCCAAAGATGTACTCCATGACCCCCAAAGAGATGGAGGAACTAAGGAAATACATCGATGTCAATTTGGAACCGGGTTTCATCCAACCTGCCAAATCACAAGTAGCAGCCCCAGTACTCTTCAAAGAGAAGAAAGATGGTGGGGTTAGGCTCTGCATTGACTTTAGGGGGATCTATGCCATCTGCGTCGAAAACACATATCCCCTCCCCTTTATGAAGGACTTACTGAATCACTTGGCCAAAGGCAAGGTGTTCACCAAATTGGACTTGAGAGAAGCGTATTATCGAATACGTATCAGGGAGGGGGATGAGTGGAAAACAGCATTTAACTGCCCTCTAGGGAGCTTCCAGTTCAAAGTCATGCCGTTTAGGCTACAAGGGCCCCCCCCACAGTCTTCATGCAATTCATAAACGAGGTACTCCACCTGCACCTGTACAAGGGAGTACTCATTTATTTGGATGACATTCTCATCTTCAGTGAGACCCTAGAGGAACACATAAAGCTAGTGCGGCAGCTCCTGGGAAAACTGGCTGCCAAGCTACACGCAAAACTGTCAAAGTGCGAATTCCACAAGACCTCACTAGACTACCTGGGGTATCGCATTTCCAATGAAGAGATAGAAATGGACCCCGGAAAAGTGAAAGCGGTGCTAGATTGGCAACCCCCACGTACCCACAAACAACTACAAAGTTTCCTGGGCTTTGCAAACTTCTACCGGGAATTCATCCCAGCTTTTGCAGAGGTTGCTCTGCCGCTGACTGAACTGCTAAAGACAGGACCCTCACCAACAAAGCCAAAGTCAAACAAGCCCATTGGGTGGACAATGGAATGTCAAAAAGCCTTTGAAAAGCTGAAACTGCTCTTCACCCAGGAGCCCATTCTGCAATACCCCGATCCGGAACAGCAGTTTATAGTCCAGTCTGATGCCAGTGATGTAGCTGTAGCAGTGGTGCTATTGCAGAAAAACAAAGAGGGCCAACTCTTACCGTGTGCCTACATTTCAAAGAAACTCACCGCCACTGAAAGGAGGTGGACCATCTGGGAGAAAGAGGCCTATGCTGTCCGTTGGGCATTGCTCAACTGGAGACAATTCCTAGAAGGGGGCAAAGTGCCATTCGAGGTATGGACTGACCACAAAAACCTAGAAAGCCCTGAAAAGCCCTAGGAAGCTGTCACTGAAACAAGTTCGCTGGGCACAATACTTCACAAGGTTTAAATTCGAGTAGAAGCACATACCAGCTGGGAAAAACTTGCTGGCAGATGCTTTATCTAGAAAGCCACAATATGATAGCCAGAGAGAACAGGAGGTACACGCCATCATTCCCCCCAAACATGAGGAGATGGCAGCGCAAGTCATTAGGCCAGGACAAGATGACTGCATCACTGAAAGTGGCGCTACCCAGTGACCCCTGGCTCAGCGACAATAAAGAAGTCCTAACGATGAGGGAAGGCTTAGCCTGGAAGGGATCCAAACTATACGTGCCTGCCAGCTTAAGACTGGAAGTACTACAACAAAGCTGTTGTGGCTTGCCCGAGTCCCGCGCAGCTGCTCATGGATCCAGAAGACCAAGAACCGACCATGGGGTGGCAATATCATCCTGTATCTCTGGCACCTGAGTCCGAGACCAAGGAGAACGCAGTGCCAGAGGACGATAACCAACCAGGGCCTTCTGCACCTCCCCAGAAGGAGATGAGTGACTCAAGTGGAGAGGAGGAGCCTCTGATTGATGCTAGGGCACGCAGGGCAGCTAGCAGGCAAGAGTGGCTCTGCAGGAAAAGCTCTTCTAGGGCTCGCAGGGCAGCTAGCCGGCAAGAGTGGCTCTGCAGGAGGAGGTCTCCTCACCTGTAAACCTGCAGGCAGAGGGGCCACGCCGTAAGACTATTTAAGGTTTCAGAAAAGCTGAAACCGATTGCTGGAGACAACTCATTATTTCCCTGGCTGGCTGATTTAAGATCTTTGTTATCTCAGTTGAAATTACTGCAGTCCGGGCTCTTGGCCAACTCCAGTAAGTGGAAGATAACTCGGGACTTAATGGCCTGCTTGTATTTTGGTATTTTGAATCCTGGCCAAAGTGTTATCTGACTCTCGACAAGAACTGTGTTGAAAAACTTTATAAAACTTACTACTAAGCCGTATTATTAGTAGTAAAGTAATATTTGTTGTGCAAACAGTGTGTATGTGTCATTTCCTGGGGGCTTGCCATGCTGGGTCACAACAGAAGCCATGACTCCAAGCTAGGAGGACACTTTGAGTTCCTAAAAACTCTCCATCTGACCAGACGCCAATTTTGGTGGCCAAAGATGAAAGCAGAGGTGGAGGACTACGTCAAAAGCTGTACTACGTGTGCAACCAAGAAAAATTGGCCAGGCAAGCCTCCTGGATTACTGCAGCAAGTAGCCACCCCCAGCCGACCCTGGGAAGAGATCGCAATGGACTTCATCGTAGAACTCCCAGACAGTGACGGAAATAGGGTGATTTGGACGGTCATCGACTTATTTTCCAAACAAGCTCATTTCATTGCTTGTTCAGGACTACCATCTGTGAGGAAATTAGCAAAGCTATTTCTCAAGCATATTTACCGCCTACACGGCGTGCAAAAAAGAATTATCTCCGACCGAGGCATCCAGTTCACAGCTAAGTTCTGGAGAGAGTTCCTGAGGACTATTGGGTCCACACAAGGACTCAGCTCTGCTTTTCATCCGAGTATGAATGGGGCGGCTAAACGTGCGAACACAATGGTCAAACAATATCTCCGTTGTTATGTGGATTACCAACAGGACAATTGGTCAGAATTGCTACCATTTGCAGAGGTAGCATATAACAATGCTGTTCACAGCAGCACTGGATTAACTCCTTTTCAGGTTACCAGCAGCATGGAATTTGTTCCCATGCCTGAACTACCCAGAGAAGCCCCCACTTCCATGTCCCTAGCTGAATGGATGGAGACGCTGAAAAATGGGTGGGAGAACATGAAAAAAGCGCTGGCAGAAGCAGCAGAAGCATACAAGAAGCAAGCGGACAAACACTGATCGCTCCAGCCCCCCTTCCGTGTGAGGGATAAAGTTTTCTTGTCTACCAAATATATACGATTAAGAATGCCTAGCAAGAAACTAGGACCAAAATTTCTGGGTCCTTTCCCAATAGTTAAGATAATTAATCCAGTCACAGTTCAGCTTGATTTGCCTAGAATATTGGGAAAGATTCATCCAGTCTTCCATTGTAGATTATTGAAACCAATGATTGGGTCTAACTTAAGACCACAGACCCAACCACCCCCTCCTCCAGTAGTCATACAAGGGGAGACTCATTACAAGGTGAAACATTTTTTAGACTCCAGATTGTATAGGGGTCGTTTACAATATTTAGTGCATTGGAAGGGGTACCCTTTGTCTGAAGTTACATGGGTAAAGAGTTGGAATGTAAAGGCTGACAGATTAGTAAGACAATTCCATGAGAAATATCCAGAAAAGCCAAAGGGTCCCCCTGGGGGGGGGGGGGAAGAGGTGGTTAGTGATGTTATGTTAACCCCCTATGTTATTTTCTTTCTCCCTTCTTTAGGATATCCTCTTCTTCTGAGGGGAGGCCGCCTTCAGGATGAAGCCATTGTATTTGGGATCTTAGGCCTGCCACACTTTATACTAATTTCATTATGCATTTTCTACTGTGGGAAAATGGGAGGGGGGATTGTATGGAGTTGCTAGTATGTAGCCATAACAAAATTCTTTCTAGAAAGCCAAGGTCATCCTTTGTCTTCATCTCTGCACCTGAATAGAATAGAATAGAATAGAATAGAATAGAATAGAATAGAATAGAATAGAATAGAATAGAATAGAATAGAATAGAATAGAATAGAATAGAATAGAATAGAA
>QLTV01000222.1:84472-117247 GCA_003457575.1 Thermophis baileyi
CACAACAATACACGAGCACACAATAGATACAAACTTAATGTAAACCGCTCCAAACTCGACTGCAGAAAATACGACTTCAGCAACAGAGTGATCAATGCCTGGAATTCACTACCTGACTCTGTGGTTTCTTCCCCAAACCCCAAAAACTTTAACCTTAGACTGTCTACTGTCGACCTCACCCCATTCCTAAGAGGTCTGTAAGGGGCGTGCATAAGCGCACCAGCGTGCCTACCGTCCCTGTCCTACTGTCCTATTGTCCTCATCTATCTGTATTCACTTTGATTATGTTTATGTTTATACCTATACCTGCTATCTTGTACATGTTTGACAAATAAATAAATAAATAAAATAAAATAAATCATGCTTCAGAATCCCTGAATGCTTTGAAGATGACCACAATTATCTGTCACAGGTTACCAATCAGCACTGTGATGTTAGACTGTGGACATTTAACTCCTATTTCAAATCTAGATACAATTCAATACACACAAGCACCTGAGGAATTTTGTAGGTACCCAACATGGTTGAAATCTGGATGGAGATGTCCGTGGAGGCCCCTTCAAGAAGAGCCAGGATGTTTTTCTGCCTTCCACAGCTGTAATTGGGAACGTTGGCCTCTCCAGTTGAAAGCAGGTCCAGCAGAGCATCAGAAGTCATTTTCACATCAAAATAGCTGTCCTGGATTGTGTAGCCCAAAGTGATGTTGGGTAAGAACTTTGGATCCTGGTTGATCTCTTGGACAGCAAATAGGAAGGACAGGAGTTTCCAATAAGTTGGAGATCTTTTCCTATCAATATTTGGGCAAGCCATAAACATCAATCACAACAAATGTCATTGTTCTTTTCTTTTATACCATAAGCCTTTTCTATGCATCAATAACTACTAATTGAGCGTCAATATCCAACCACAATTCCCAGCTATATGGAAATCTCTCAGCTGTCATTGAGAGGTGGGGGATTGATCTTATTTTAGGGTGAGGACTTCTTTTGAAAGTGATTTTTATTTCTAAACTGCCAATCTCCGGATTCTATATGTAGATTACAAAGCAACTAAAGACTTTAAAACAGAATAACCATGAAAAACGTGGATTAAAATTGACCAGCACAGGAAAACTGATGATACCATTTGACAGAGATGGCATAAGGTCTCCTGCCTTGAGCAGAAGGGCTAGACTAGAAGACCTCTGAGGTCCCTTCCAACCCTAAGATTCTATATTCTATGATTTAAAATACTTTTTCCAAGATTGTAAAATGCAAGTCTTAATGAATGTTTGAACTACAGATGAACGTTGTCTGAAATTCAGCCTCCTAATTAATATTACTCACTTCTCAGTTTTGTAGATTTTTTCCCACAAACCATTTGACTCATCTACTTATTCTTTTAAGAAAAACAAGAATAAAAAGAAGCAGGGTGTAAACAGCTCATTCATTTTTAGTATCTTTTCCTTTCTGTACAGTGTAAGAAATAATTATCAGTTTCCTGTCAGATAGTTGGAGCGGTTTCATCCTCCTCCCAATCCTCCTTCTCCTTCTTCCTTTCCCTGTCCCCCTCTCCTTCCCCTCTCCCCTCCCCTCCCCACCCTTCTCCTTCTCCTTCTCCTTCTCCTTCTCCTTCTCCTTCTCCTTCTCCTTCTCCTTCTCCTTCTCCTTCTCCTTCTCCTTCTCCTTCTCCTTCTCCTTCTCCTTCTCCTTCTCCTTCTCCTTCTCCTTCTCCTTCTCCTTCTCCTTCTCCTTCTCCTTCTCCTTCTCCTCCTTCTCCTTCTCATGCTTGTTCTGCACATTCATCTGATGGCAGATGGACTTCCCATCCATCTAGCATATCAGCTACCATTACAGCTCACAGACACAACAGCTGCAGCACATGAAATACATCTCCAGATGTGCCTTCAAAGAGAAAATGTAGCACTAATTGGCCCATATAGAGGAGAGAGATCTCAGAATTGGAAAGGATGACAATTCTACCAATGCATCAGCAATCAGATAAGGTGCAAGACCACTTACCCGGCGTAAACCATAGCAAAGGGAGTCCTGTGGAAATTATTTGGTCGAAAACGAGTCTTCCTTCCGCAGATGATGCCACTAATGAGAAGGTCTCCTAGCTTGTCATGACTCAATGGCTGTTCCCCATCCTGCCCCAGAGTCAACGGGCAGTGGGTCTTCCACATCCTGGAAGTTGTGCAGGGCAGGAAGAGGAGCAGCAGAAATAGCAGGAGTAAGAGGACCATCCTTTCTATGTCTGCACTCCCTCCTGCTTTGTAACTGTATTAATGTCATTCTTAGCAGAACATCTTTGAAGATGAACTTGCAATGGCTTCTGTAGCACAGACAATGCTCAATAAAAGACTAACATCTAGGGGATGAGACGATATCCATCTACATACTATCTGCCCTGCCCAAAACCTTACCCAAGGTGTTTATGCAGCCCGGATGATGGATCACCTCATCTTGCTCTTCAGATTGTTGGGAAGGAAAATCCCAAGGGATGTGGCATCGCGATGAAACAAGAGATTACTGTGATTTTGAAAATTATAAGCAGAAGAAATATCACTCTTGTAACTTCCTCAAGAGTGTAGTTTCCAAAGTGCTCCATTGAGAAAGAAAGTTTAAGAAAGTGCTATCCAGACCAATTCAAAAGAAAGGCTCATCCCTCTGAGAAAATAACCAAAACCTGAAGGAAAACTGTATCGGTTGCTGAATGGGAAAGATGAGACAAGATTGCAGGGAAGTTAGGAAAGGAAGGGAAAGGAAGGAAGAAGAAATGAAAAGGATCAGGGGATAGAGGCGGAATCAGCTGATCATCTATCTCATAAATAAAACTACTGTATTTAAATCTGTTTTAAATCTTATGATTTATGATGAATGTATTTTTATGATGACTATGATCATGATTTATCACTTATAGCTTTTATGTACACTGAGAGCTTATGCACCGAAGACACATTCCTTGTGTGTCCAATCACACTTGGCCAATAAAGAATTCTAATTCTAATTCTAATTCTAATTCTAATTCTAATTCTAATTCTAATTCTCATTCTCATTCTCATTCTCATTCTCATTCTCATTCATTCTAATTCTAATTCTAATTCTAATTCTAATTCTAATTCTAATTCTAATTCTAATTCTAATTCTAATTCTAAAATTCTAATTCTAATTCTAATTCTAAAATTCTAATTCTAATTCTAATTCTAAAATTCTAATTTTAATTCTAATAATTCCTAAAATTCTAAATGCAAGTTTGCCCAGATGAGTGAAACTGGGGAAGGAGTATTAAAAATCAAAGAGACTCCATCTTAATTAGTCTACTATAAATGATGGGGAGAAATTCCTACTATAGTTTTCAAGACTGTACTGACCTCAACTAGCCTTCAATAGACGTTCCTGAGAATCTACATAGGTCTTGCTTCCTTGGTTTTGTGCAGTTATGTAATATTTAATGTCAGTCTTGGAAATTATGAAATTATGGAAGCTGCAGAACCACAGAAAAATAGTGTCCAAGCCCAGAATGCAACTCTTCAAATTTTTGAAAGCCTGCGTGGTCCAAGAAGTGATCAGGATAGGTGTACATCCTGGTCATGCCAAAGGTCATCAAGGAGAAAGACCAAATCCATCTCAGTCCCACATCTGGGTCTGGCCCTGGAGTAGAACATAGAATAACAGAGTTGGAAGGGACTGTTCTGACCCAGTCTTTGCAAGCACTGAAAAACCACTTACTCATGAGTAAAATAAACCCCTTCTGAAACTAGCAAGAACAGTCTCTGTTCATGAGAACTCAAGATCAAAAAGTTCTTTTAATGATTAAGCCAAGCAGAAACAGTCCCTGTTCACACCGGCTGAGGCAAATTCACTCCCTGTTATTTCCCAGCAGGGACATTCAGTTGGCACCTCAGATACAGAGCAATTAGTCCCAACAAACCTGGTTCTGGCAAAGGAATATGACTTGATTGATGTACACTGGAAAACAAATGGTTGTCTGAAACAACAGACCACTCCCAAACCCTTACTATTTATTTCCCAGCCAGGACAGGGCTGGCTAGCGTCTATGTCTTCTTTTCCCTGAGAGCCGGCTTATTGCCTTCCGTTGCTCTCCTCTCCCTCTCCTCTCTACACATGCATAGATCTGGGATGGGCCCCAACTGTTCCTCCCCCTCACTCAGCTCAGGCTCTGAAGAAAGCCGCCTCTCCACCTGGGGACAGACAGAAGGATCCGGCTCTGCATTTGCCTCTGATTCTGCTTCCTCATCGGAGCTTTTGGAAGCTTCCCCAGGTGCCCCCTCAACCTCCTCATCGTCTGACTCTGCTGCTATAGCTCTGCTGGCAGCCAACGGGCCACAACAGGGACCTTGGAGTTCACCTAGACCAGTGGTTCCCAACGTGGGGCCCATGCCCCACAGGGGGGCTATTTGATTTTTAATGGGGGCAATTGGAACCTTGTTTAAACCAAGTTAATGGCCTTTTAGGCTTCCTCCGCATGAGTAGGAGTTCACTTTTTGAATAGTAAGAATTATATGTCGCAGCAGGGGGCATCAGGATTTTAGAGATGCTTAGGTGGGGCATGGCCAAAAATGGTTGGGAACCACTGATCTAGACCAACTCCTTGCACAAGCAGGAGACTCTACATCATTTCAGAAAAGTGGCTGTCCAGTCTCTTCTTGAAAGCCTCCAGTGATGGGGCACCCACTACTTTTGAAGGCAAGGTATTCCACTAGTTGATTGTTCTCACTGTTAGGAAATTTCTCCTTAGTTCTAGTAAGATGGGTCCAGATTACATGTCCCTATGGGTGCTCTGTGGTTGCTCCAAACCACCACCTCAGGAACCTTTACTAGAATAGGAAAGGTTGGAAACTCTTAAAGAAGGGATGCTACAGGATCTCTTCCAAGGATGTTGGCATTGGAGGTTTCGTGGAGTTCCATTTGGAAAAAAAAGACTGTATTTATAAAGCAACACCCATTGAAGACATTCGATAGATCCTTTTTCACTGCAAATTCTACTCCGAAGGGCTGCTTATTTAGATTCTTATTTAAAAATTAAAAAGTACTGGGGCACCCAGGAGAAACTGACTTATGAAACAAAACTGCATATGATTAATTAGGACTGCACCAGAGGTGGGTTCCTCCTGGTTCGGACCGGTTCTATAGAACCGGTAGTAACTTGGTGGCCTGGGTCGCTAGAACCGGCAGCGACCCAGGCCTGCCACACCCCCGAACCGGTTCTTTTGGCGGCACCATTGGCGCTGCCATCTTGTTTTTTGCTTCTGCACATGTGCAGAAGCTTTTTTTAAGCACTGCGCATGTACGAAGCGTGTGCCCGCGCGGCGCAACACTGAGCAAACCAGCAGCCCACCCCTGGACTGCACTCTTTATATCAAAGGCCATTTTGAAGAGAATGGAATATTTTGATCAGATTGGGGTAAAAATAGTAAGATGACTTACTATCAACATATCCTATTGTTTCTTTGTATCTACTTGTATATCTGTATTAATTTTATATTTTGATATGGTTAAATAACGAAAGTAATAGTTTCTATTCTGTATCTAGAATCTTTATCTTGTATTCTTCTACCAAATTCAGCACACAACTGAAAAGTGTCTTTATTTTCCTGAACTGCAATTTCTACAGGTAAATGAGGCTGTTTACATTTCCTTGACCCAAAGGTGCTTTTTCAAGAGGCAACTGGACTTTCTTTGTTTTTCCTTGAAGACATTTCACTTCTCATCCAAGAAGCTTCTTCAGTTCTGACTGAATGATGGGGAATGGAAGGATTTATATTCCTTGCACTCATCTGGTCATTAGCACTCTTTCTGAGAATTGCTGAGGCCCCTTGGAGGTTTATCTGTGCCCTCAGATAGGTGATGTCATATCCCTCCCCCTGTGTTGAGAGAGGGCTGTTCAATCTTAATGTAGATGTCCTCTATGACCCTTCTGTCAAACCAGAAGTTCTCTCTGTCCAGAATATGGACTTTTCTGTCTTTGAAAGGGTGGTCTTTGTCTTTTAAATGTAGATGGACTGTTGAATCTTGTCCTGATGGGTTTGTTCTCCTATGTTGTGCCATGTGTTTGTGAAGTGATTGTTTTGTTTCTCCAATATACACATCTGCACATGTCTCACTGCATTGTACTATGTATATCACATTGCTCAGTTTGTGTCTGGGTGTTGTATCCACTATTGGGGTAGACCAGCTTCTGCATTAATGTATTTTTGGGTTTAAAGTCTGTATGTATGTTGTTGTTTGAAAATCTTCCTGAGTTTTTCAGATATTCCTGTAACATATGGAATGACTACATTGCTTCATTTATTGTTCTCCTCTTTGTCTGTTATGGAGGAGCTTCTTCTGGGTCTTATTTTAGGATTTGATGAAGGCCCAGTTGGGATGGCCACAACTTCTGAGGGCTTCCTTGATGTGTTTTTAGTTCTTTTTCTTTTCCCTCTTTGCTGGTAGGCAAACCTTCACCCTGTTGCCTAAGGTGCTGTCTTGTAGCAGTTGTTTCTTTACTATTGTGACAACTTCTTTGATGACCCAGGACAAGGCACGAAGGTCACACAGCCAGCTGAGAGTTCAAACTCCCCTTTAATGCTCCAAATTTCCCCTCAAATGCTCCCACCTTCTTGGCAAGTCCCAGAGCAAAGCGCGGACACACACACACACACGGCAGCCTCTGGCTGCTCCCAGTCCAGCAAAACAAAGGAACAGGGAAAGGAGTCCATGAAACAAGGAACAAACAATGAATCCATGAACCAAGAAACAAACAATGAGTCCACAAAGTCAGGAACAAGGTACTGAGTCCACTAAGTTAGGAACAAGGCACTGAGTCCAAAAGTAAGGAAGAAGCAAGCAGTCCTGCAAGCTCCAACTGTCTGTACCGGCACACCAAACTCTACCAATTCAGTGTTTGTTCCCAAAAAATGCCTCTCCCCACAGTGTCTCCTTAAATCTCAGTCCCCAGGTGTGCCTTGTGAAGAGGGGCGGGGCGTTCTCCTCCTGAGTCGTCAGGTCGGTATCAGGCCGAAGCCATATTTTATTAGAGACTTTGGCCTGCCACACTTTACACTTGAGAATGTATTCTTGCTGTGGGAATTTGGGAGAGGCTGTTGCATGAGGGATGTAGACATGTAGCCATAACAAATTCCTTTAGATTCTCAAGGTTTTGTCCAGCACCTGCCCGGAAGCTGAGGGGAGTAGCTGACACGTCGGCAGAAGGCGACTGGCTAACATGATGAACTTGTGAGTGTGGGGACAAGGGGCGTGATCTTTCAACTGGGTGGAGAAACCCTCATAGTGTCAGATTCGGGTTTCTCCCAGATGTGCCAACATGGCTCTGCTAATAAATTGGAACTTTGAGGAATACTTTGCCTCGGACTCTGATTTAGTTTGGGATGCTATTTGGAACCCTGACAGTCGGCCTGTGCTGTTCCCACCTTCTCTCCACTCTCCATGCTCGGGGATCAAGAGGGGGCGGTCCTTGCTCATTGCCTGAGCTCTGTCACTCCTCATGTCCACTGCTTGCCCTCTCTTGGTCATCCTGCCCCCATTCCTCCCTGCTAACAAGCCATCCCAATCCTGAAGGGCCCTGGGCTGACTCGGCCTGCTCCTCCCCACATTCCTCCAAAGCCAATGAAGCTGTCCCCTCGATCTCCATCAGCTCCAGCTCTGGCTTGTCATCCTCAGCAGATTCAGGCTCCGATGGGGGCATGACAACTTCAGTTGTCAGAATGGAGGTGAAGAGTGAAGTCATATCATAAGACACCATAGTTTCATCTGGATCCAGTATTAGTGTCCAAACCTTGCTATTGAAGTCCTGTGAATTGTTGATGTGATGGTTGGTGTTGCCGACCAGAGGAGTTAGTAAGTTTATGTTGTAGGTGTGATGGAATTAATGCTGCTGAGAATTGGTCTGAGTGGAGTTCGCTCTTTGTGGAATTTGAGGAGAGAACATTGAGCTTGTTAACAATGTTAACATTGAGTAGCCCTCTCTCAACAGAGGGGGAGGGATACAACACCACCTATTTCCTGTCTACAGTGCAGTCATTTCAGCAGTTCCAAGAAGATTCCATCCCCATTTGCACTCTGATACAGGTGACCTTGAGGGGGTCTAACCCAGGGGTGGGTTCTAACTTAACTCGCTGCCGGTTCACTTCCTCCTGTGTCGCGTGGGTGCGCCTCGTGGGCGCGCGCATGCGCAGTGAAAAAAAAACTACAAAAAAAATAAATAATAATAATAATAAAAAAGCCAAAAACAAGATGGCGACCGCATGCACAGTGCCGGAAACCCAGCTTCTGCACATGCTCAGAAGAAAAAATAAATAAAAAAATAAATAAATAAAATAAATAAAATAAAATAAAAAAAAAAAAAAAAAAGAAAAAGCCAAAAACAAGATGGCGACGCATGCGCAGTGCCGGAAACTCGGCTTCTGCACATGCGAAAAAAAAAAAAAATACCTAAAACAAGATGGTGAACACATGCACAGTGCCAGAAACTTGGCTTCTGCACATGCTCAGAAGAAAAGAAAAAAAAATTTCAAAAAATGCATTCAAAAAAATGCATTCAAAAAAATTCAAAAAAAAAAAGACCGAACCGGTTCCATGATGTCATCATGACGTCACCAACGGGTTGCTACCGGTTCGGGCGAACCGGTCCGAACTGGGAGGAACCAACCCCTGGTCTAACCCCTAAGTGACCTCAAGAACTCTCAGGGAGAGTGCTAACAACCAGATGACTGCAAAGAAATATGATCCTTCCACCACCACTCCTCATGTCAGGACTAATCCATTCCATCACCCCCACCATCATGCCAGAACCGATGAAGCTTTTTGGATGAGAAGCAAAATGTCTTCCTCAAGGAAGAAACAATCTAGTTGCCTTTTTGAAAAAGCACCTTTGAGGTAGGATAAATTAATTTCCTGGGTGTTGAACTACATTCCTCCAGCATCACTTTCTGGATATGTCCTGACCAGAGGTGGGTTTGTACCGGTTCTAGCTGGTTCTATAGAACCGGTAGTAAACCAGTGGTGATGTTACGGAGCCGGTTCTGTTGGTGCCGGTCTGTGGATGCCGCCATCTTCTTTTCGGCTTTTTTTCCCTATTTTTTGCTGGTTTTTGCTTCTGCGCATACACAGAAGCCGAGTTTTCGGCACTGCGCATGCACCGCCATCTTGTTTTTGGCTTTTTTTTGCTATTTTTTGCTGGTTTTTGCTTCTGCGCATGTGCAGAAGCTGAGTTTTCGGCACTGCGCATGCACGTGCAGTGCAACCACATGGTGCACAATGCGTGCGCAGCCACGCGGCACGGGAGGAAGCGAACCAGCGGCAAAATAAGTTAGAACCCACCCCTGGTCCTGACTGGAAAGACTACAGCCACTGGGGAACAGTTCCCCAGGGTTGTATCTGTGATTTTTCACCAACGTGCTTTTTTCAAGATGCCTCTGTGCCCATGGAGCCCTGAAGAAGTTCACAATCCCCAGTGAAGATGATACTTCTCACTGTAATTTTCACCACCCTGGTCTTTGAGACCTCTTCTGCTACTTCTTCAGTAAACTGCCTTTGATGTAAACAGACTGAAGCCACATGAAAGAGATCTTGCATCAGAAAAGGACATATGCCTCAGGTAGCAATCTGTGTGGCACAAGTTTTGGGACAGGCAAAGGCTGTGCTCCTGAACGCATGTTTTTTTTCCTTTCCAGGTGAAGCTTGGTTTGTCTCTGTCAGGAAAGCCATTGACATTTCCATCTTGCGAGATTGCTTTGAATTCTAACTCTTCTCGTTGTTCTTGTTTAGAAATGGGAATGGGATTGATTCAGCCCTATGGATGATGGAACTCCTGCTTCTGTTTCTGATGCTGCTGGTGTCCCAGCCAGTCTCTGGGAAGCTTAGAACGAAGTGCCCACTGAGTTTGGAACACCAGGATGGAAAAAATCCATGGAGCTGTTATAGACCAGGAGATTATCTTATTGGTGTGGTGACCACTGCAACAAAAGAATTGCGTATAACATTGCCTTTCAATACGGCTCCTTATCTTCAATTTGATTCGTAAGTCATTCCGTGTGATTCAGTAGCATTCCCTTCATTTCAGCGGTGGGTTGCTCCCGGTTCGGCCCGGTTCTGCGAACCGGTAGGGGCGGCATGTGCAGAAGCGTTGCGCATGCGCGCACGAGCGAACCGGTAGCGACGGGATTTAGAACCCACTACTGCTTCATTTGCAGTTCTCTTCCCCCCCAACTTTTCTTCATATTTTGCTTACTTGTATATTGCAAGACATTTCTAATTTCTTGAACTGTTTTGAGTTCCATGGCTTCCCTTTTTTGTCTTCTTTTATAGAGGAGACTCAAGGATGTGGCAGAAAAATACCTGAAGCAAGTCCAAATTATTTTCCTCTCTACATCCAGTCCTTCATACATCACTTGAATATAGACTTTTGTTTAAAGTAGTTATAGTTGCCTCTGCCCAGCCCACTTCCCTATTTTTTTTTATAACTGCTCATTGATATTCAGTGTCTGATACTTATAAAAATAAAGGTTGATTTGACGTTAGAGTTTCTTTTCTGGGTCATTTATGAAACCTTCTCTTGATTTTCTGATGGCTCTACTTTTAATGACTGAATAATATTAAATGCTGTTTATTGGACCAATGAAAATTAGGACTGCTACAAGTAGCAACTCTTTGTATTTTTGAATCTTAATTCTGGTGGTTCGTCTATCAATAGCTCATCTTCTCAACACTCATAAAAATTAACTGGTAATAAGAGATACTTCTGGGTTTGGATCAGTATTGACTTAAAGAGGAATAAATAATGGTTTTTGCTGCTGATGATAACAATATGAATTCTTTTTCACAGTACATCTTCTGATCACTCTAGAATTCTACGCTTCATTTTCACAACTGAACTTGTCAACAAGAATGCCCAGCTTCTACAAAACCTCACACTGGGCTACAACATCCATGACAACTATTTGAACCCACTTGGCACTTCAGATGCCTTGCTGGACATGCTGTCTACTGGAGAAGCCAATGTTCCCAATTATGCCTGTGGAAATAATGACCACCTTTTGGCTCTTCTTGATGGAGCTGACAGGGACATCTCCATCCAGATGTCAACATTAGCAGGCACCTACAAAATCCCACAGGTTTGTGCGTATGTGTGATTCATTATCTGATAAAGTGTGTAGAGTGGTGGTGGATGAACAATAGATCTAACCAACCTTCCCTATGGAATTTGAGAGCTGCACTTCATTATGGTCATTGTAGATGTCATAGCTAGGAATAGGGATCCAAAGTGGGGATGCACAGTCCTCCCTATTCACAGTCCTCTCCTCTCATGACAACATCTCTCTGTGTATCCCTGAAATATCACATGGAATTCTTCATTGCTTTTTCAGATCAGTTATGCAACTGCTTCAGAGGCGCTAAGTGATAAAAGTCAATTTCCCTTTTTCTATTGGATGCTCCCAAAAGTAGGGATTCTCTTCCCAGCAATTGTCCAACTGCTCCTCCATTTCAGATGGACCTTGATTGGTCTCTTTGCTTCAGACACAGAGAATGGAGAGAATTTCATGAGGACTTTTACTCCTGTACTTGTCAGGAATGGAATTTGTGTAGTCATATCACAAAAAATCTCAACGACTGACCCTACAGCATCCCTCAAGGATGCCATCTCTAAATGGAGACAAGTCAATGTCTTTGTGCACTTTTTAGAATATGTTTCCCTTTGGGATAGACTTCTTCCTTTCCATTCAACACTTCAAGATTTGCCAGAACCCATTGAAGGGAAAGTCTGGATAATCACACCTATTGGGGAATTGTTAGTGAGAAGGCACACATTTCTCAAATACGTCCATAGTATTTTGTCCTATGCTTTTCAGTGGAATAAAAAGACAAATGATGATTCCTTTGAACCAGATCTTTTTGTGGAACCACAGTTTGGAGATCAGTCTTTTCACTGTTCTTTTTCAAAGCATGTCTTCTCTGTCAAAGGCCGGAGAAGATGCATGCAGAAAGCACCTCTGGAGACCAAAGAGGAAAGGAACAGGATCTGGTTCCGATATACCCGCCATGTTTACAGTTTTGTTAATACTTTGGCCCACACCTTGAATGCTGCATATGCCTCCATATCCAGGAGACGGAAGGAAGGCCAAGAGAGGTTGTGGGCTTCAAGGTTGCAGCCATGGCAGGTATGGGGTTCTGGCAGGTTCCATCAAACTTCATTCATTTTGACTAAGGGACAAAAGAGAAGAAGGGAAACCATCTCAACCTCCTCCTGTGTAATGGGTAGAGAAGTACATTCAGAAAGGATCCTCGCCAACTTTCCATGCTGTAAAAAGTGTTAGTGAGACATTTGTAATTGTTATGAGATTTGTAGATTTCTCGTACTTCCAACTAAAGGTATTTGCGAGTTAGAAAACTATAGAAGAAATGTTCAAAAGGGAATAGACCACAGACTGAATGAGAAATCAAGTTTTCCGCTTTTAAAATTCTCAGATGTTTCTATTCTAGTTCCACCCCTTTCTGGAGAAAAATGAGTTTTGCAATCTTTCCCAGAGGAAACTATACTTGGACCAAAATGGAGATATAGCTGCAGATCTGAACATTATGAGCTGTGTGGTTCTCCCCCAGATGGATATCACTGTGGAACAATTGGGGACTTTTGAAAGACAGAGACTTATTTTCAACCAAGATCATCTGTCACAGCTAAAATTGCTCAACAAGGTAGGGGAAAATATTGGTCACTTTTTTCTTTTTTCCAAAGTCTTTTCAAGTGGGCTAAGCCTGGTCACCAAGATGGATGACCTTCACTGAGAATTGAATGTGGGGAGTATAACCATTATGATTTTGTTAGACTGCTTGGGAGCCTCCAGTACTATTCACAAAGGTGTCCTTCAGATGCTATAATATGGAACTGTTTTAAGCTTATGTAGCCCTGTCCAAAATGGGTGGTGAGATGATGATTTTTCAGGACATAGATTACGGCCTTTTTGCGTCCCTTCTGCAATCCAGTATATTCATAAACCTAGAGAGAGAGAGAGACCCTCAAATGTTGGGGATTGTAGAACTGATAGCCTCAAATTTGTGTGGTCCTTGTCCTCTAGTAACAAAGAAGAAGGCAATTCTTTTGATTAGTGCCCAAGTTCAAGTTTGGACTCAATCAATCAATCAATCAATCAGAATAGAGCTGGAAGGGACCTTGGAGGTATTCTAGCCCAACTCCCTGCCCAAGCAGGAGACCCTATACCATTTCAGACAGGTGGCTGTCCAGTCTTTTCTTAAAAACCTCCAGTGATGAAGCACTCACAATTTCTGAAGGCAAGCTGTTCCACCAGTTAATTGCCCTCACTGTTAGGAAGTTACTCCTTAATTCCAGGTTGCCTCGCTCCTTGAATAGTTTCCATACATTGTTTCTTGTCTTGCCTTCTGGTGCTTTGGGAAATAAGTTGTCCTCCTCTTCTTTGTGGCAGCCCTTCAAAAACTGAATATTGCTATCATGTCTCCCCTAGTCCTTCTTTTCTCTAGACTGGCCCTACCTAATTCCTGCAACTGTTCTTCATATGTTTTTGTCTCCAGGCTGTTAAACACCTTAGTTGCTCTTCTTTGTACTTTTTCCAAAGTCTCAACATCTTTTTTGTAATGTGGTGACCAAACCTGGATGCAGTATCCCAGGCTAAGGCTTTATAAAGTGGTACCAATCAGATATGATCATATAATATAATAAAATCAGATAATATAATAGAATCAGATAAAAATGAATCAAGATTGGATGGAGGTCCTGTTGGTCCCAGGGGGAAATAAGCTTGCAATGAGTATTCAGCATGTCCTGGTTGGGTACATTGTCCCCTAGAAAAGCAGATGCATAATCTGGAATGTTTATAAGCAGCCCGCACCTGGTCAGAGTAACCCATGTCTTTCTTTCATTCCACTGGGATAGGGCAATAGGGATCTGCTTCTAGGAAGGAGGTCCAAGGAATTCGGTTCACATGAACTCATAATGGCTGGTCTGATGTGAGACAAATCCCTGACCCAGAAAACGGAAGTACCAGGGGTGGGTTCCTCCCGGTTCGGACTGGATCACCAGAACCGTTAGCGACCCGCTGGTGATGTCATGGACCCGGTTCGGTCGGTGCCGGTCCGTGGGCGCTGCCATCTTTTTTGGGGAATTTTTAGTGAATTTCTTTACTGTTTGGAAGGGTTTTCCTGTTCTGCCGCTTGAAAAAGGGCCCTCCCGCCCGCCCCTGCGTTTAAACTGACCTTTATTCCTCCTGCCAGAAGCACAGCTGATCAGCTCCTCAGCTGTGTTTCGGGCTGATTGAAGCTACTGAGCATGTGCGGAAGCCAAATTGCCCGAGGGAACGCGCACGCGCAAAACATCGCGATGCGAACCGGTGAGGAAGGTAAGTGGAACCCACCCCTGGGAAGTACTGAAATAAGACTTTGATCCAAAATCTTATTTTCCAAACTCCTTTCTGATATTGGAAGTAACAATGGAGAATTTAAAAGGAAATTCTGCTTAGATTTGGCCTCTGGCTTTTAAGAGGGCACTTCATCTGAAACCCCTTAACACGCAATTGTTTGTTTTGATTGTTGGCTACCTTATGACTCCCTGGGCAAAGGGCACTTCCAAATCGAAGGAATAATAAACATGGGTGTGTATTTCCATATTTGTGTCTACTAATTACAGTCTTTCAATGGAAAAGACCTTGGGTCAGGCTGCCCTCCCCATTGCTTGTGCTGCAGCCTGCCATAATTCAGAGAAGGAGGGGGTGTAGGGTGGTAAGAGTGCTTCTTATAGAAGGAGGGGGAAAAGGAGGAAACCAGCATGGACAGGAAGCAGAGGTGTGAACTAGGTTCATCTGGCCACTTCAAGGACCTTTGGCACCCAGGACCTGGGAATGGAATGTTAATTGCTTCTCAAAGTGTTATGTTCTCATAACATCCAGCTACCATCCTATTGGACACCGATGATCTGGTCAATGGGGGGAGGGCGAAAGGTTAGAAACAATGTAACAATTTTCACTGGTTTTCTTTCTTGCTTTCGCTGCATCTAGTTGTTTCTAGTAAAAGAGCCTTAAACCTTCTGATGGAGTCAAGCGTCTTTCTTTCCTAGAGACCCAGCTGGGGCGGTACTGACACTGTTTTGGATACCTAGCTGTCTTAAAAATATTCCTTTTCTCACAGGGCTTTTATTCATGTCCAATCTGCTGCAAGAAAAGATGCCTGACTAACCCTTTTTGAGGGACATATTCTCAGGACCTCACCTTGATCTCACCTCACTACAATTCTAGAAACCATACTTTAGCTTTATTTCAGCCAGGTGGCAGCCATATAAATTGAACAAATACATATAAAAATAAACAAATAACTTGTCCTTTAATATTGGTAGCCTATATTTATAAGGAATACTCCCTTCGGATCTTAACTGGGAAACTATTTTGGACTAGTTTCAAGGGAGAGTAGCTTTGCAATATTTTATGTAGTTCTTAAAAAATGTCTATGGAGATTCTCAGTCATCCAGGTCATGGTTGTCCCAAAGATGCTTTTTTAGGAGGCAACTGGACTTTCTTGTTTTTTTCTTTGAAGACATTTCCTTTCTCATCCAAGCTTCTTCAGCACTTTAGGATTATCCTTCCAGTCCCCACCATCCAGCTTCTTGGATGAGAAGCGAAACGTCTTCAAAGAAAAAAACAAGAAAGTCCAGTTGCCTCCTAAAAAAGAACCTTTGGGATTCTTAAAAAAAAACCTTTGCAGATCCTACTGCTCCAAAGTTTCTTTCTTTATCATAATTTTATTCTCTTTTAATAAATATAATAGAATAAATAGAATAAAAATTTAAGAAACATTTTAGAATAAATGCTATTGTAAAATTTTATTGTAAAAATTAATATGAATAGATCGTCATATTTTTTAAAATGATGGATACATGAAGAATGGAGGAATGTATGTTAATAGAGCTGTGAGGAGCTGGCTGTCGCTTAATATACAAATCCTTTCTCAATTCCATTCCTCCAGCCTTTATTAAGTAGAAAAGTCTTTTATTGCAATGTGATATTTCAGAAGTAAATGGGAGAAACTAAATGAAGAATCTGTCAGTAGTTGTATCTCCTGCAATAATTTGAAACTAGTTAGAAAAATACTTTATTTATTTTATTTATTTATAAAATTTATATGCCGCCCAACTCCCGAAGGACTCTGGGCGGCTTTATATAGAGTATATCTAAGTGAAGCCCAGAGTTTACTTGACTGATGTTCATGCCAACCTCCATTTTCCATGGATGGTTGCTCCTGACCTACAGTATTTTCTCTGGAATTCCTTTTTCTTCTTTTTAGTCTCTCCCTCAGTCCAAATGTGTAAAAAATTGTCATCCTGGATTTTACAAACGGACTCGGGAAGGAGAGCCAGTTTGCTGCTATGACTGCATTCCTTGTTCGGAGGGGACTATCTCCACTCAGGAAGGTGGGTGACATCAGAGGCAAGGATACTGTATTCATCCAGAACATTTTGATCAATGTGCATGTTAAAAGAGACCCATTGAAGCTTGATTGTTTTGTTGTTTATTTTCAACCTGCTCAATTTCTATTATAATGGGAGAAATTAGGAGGAAAAAAATCTTGAAGGGTGAGGTAGGAAGAGATAGCAAGTCATGGGGAATTGGACAAGATTACTTCTGGTACAGGAAATCTCTCTTCTATTTATCAGTTTGGAAGTGTCTTTCCATGTTAATCTTTCTTAGGAACATTTGAATTCTTTGAAGCTTGAAGAATGGCTTCAGGTCAATGGCTCTTGTTCAGTCATACCAAATTAACTTATAGGACAAAAGGGACATAACAGAATAACAGAGTTGGATAGGACCTTGATGTCTTCTAGTCCAACTCCATGTTCAGGCAGGAAATCCTATACCATTTCAGACAGATGGCTGTCCAATCACTTCTTAAAATCCTCCAGTTTTGGAGCATCCACAACTTTTGAAGGCAATCATTCCACTGATTAATTATTCTAACATTCAGGATTTCCCCCACTTAGTTCAAGGTTGATTCTCCCCTTGATTAGTTTCCATCCATTGTTTCTTGCCCTGCCTTCAAGTGCTTTGGAGAATAGGTTGATCCCCTCTTCTTTGTGGCAACCCCTGAGATATTGGAACACTGCTATCATGTCACCCCAGTCCTTCTTTTCATTAAACTAGACATACCCAATTCCTGCAACTATTCTTCATGTGTTTTAGCCTCCAGTCCCCTAATCATCTTTGTTGCTCTTCTCTGTACTCTTTCTAGAGTCTCAACATCTTTTTTATATCCTGGCGACCAAAACTGGATGCAATATTCCACATGTGATCTTACCAAGGCATTATAAAGTGGTACTAATACTTCACATGATCTTGATTCTATCCCTTTGTTAATGCAGCCCAGGATTGTGTTGGCTTTTTTTGGCAGCTGCAGCACACTGCTGACTCATATTTAAGTTATTGTCCACTTATCGATCCCTCCTGGAGTTATGACTATTGTGACAGGTACCACCTATTCTATATTGTGCATTTGGTTTTTCTTGCCTAAATGTAGAATCTTACTTTTCTCATCATTGAATTTCATTTTGTTAGATGGGGCCCAGTGTTTAAGATTGTCAAGATCCTTCTGTATCTTAAGCCTATCTTCTGGAGTGTTGGCTATTCCTGCCAGCTTGGTGTCATCTGCAAATTTGATGAGTTCCCCTTCCATTCCATCGTCTAAGTTATTGATGAAGATATTGAAGAATATTGAGCTTGAGACAGAAATTTGTGGTTTCCCCACTGCTCACTTCCCTCCATGTAGATGCAGTTCCATTGAGTGTGGTTGTTCAGCCAGTTACAAATCCATCTGGTGGTGATACTGTCTAACCCACATTTTTCTAGCTTATCAAGTAGCAGGTTGTGATCTAATCAACTTATCAAATGCCATATTGAAGTCCAAGGAAATTATACCCATAGCATTGCTCTTGCCCACTAATTTTGTCACATTGTAAAAGAATGTAAAAAGATTTATGTGGCGTGATCTGTTTTTGACATACTCATGTTGGGTTCTGATTATAACTTTGTTTGCCTCTAGGTGTTCACAGATTCATTGCTTGATTATCTTTTCCAGAATCTTTCAATCAATCAATCAATCAATCAATCAACTAACCAATCTGTTTTTAGATTTTTAGTTACATAAGCAGAAAGATCTAGTTAGGAGGACCATGGAGGGAGGGAAGTTGGATTCAAGGGACAAGAGAAATGAAATGGAGGAATCACTATAAAATCTATCAATAGAATATAAGTGTGTGAGAAGGAATATAAACTAAATTCACCATTATTAGGGACAAAATCTGTCTCTTTCTTCAGTTCATGTTATGGATTAAAAGTTGAACACAAATACTGTTTGTAGCCCAATTCAACAATCACAGGTTCAGCATAAACCACCACTATGGATTCCTTGGTAGGATTGCTAACAATACTTCTCCCTTCTTATTTTTAAATTTTTCTTGGTTATTAAATAATGAAGTAGAAACAATTGCAATACCAACATAAAATGGAATATAGTTGTGTTTCTGAAAGAAAAAAAGTCACACCTACACTGTTGGATTTAAAAGAAACTAGACCTAATATAAAGGAGGAAAAAGAGAATTAATTAAAAAAAACAATCTACATAATATTTATTTATACTAATATTGAGCTCATTCAGTCTTTATAATTGTTATCAAATGTAGGATGGAAATACATTGCTCCATCTCCTCATTTTCAGAAACTAAAGACTTTGCTAAGACAGACAATGGACTCATTTTCTCTTCCGGAATTACTTCAGGAATTAATCTTCTTTTTGTTTAAATAAAATTCAAATTTACATGGCCATCCATCCCACACAAAGTGACTCTGGGTGGCATACAATAAAACCAACAATAATATATTTTACAAAGCCAGATTAAAACAATGAAATGTTTTAAAAAAAATCAAAATTGCAAGGTGGGAATATGTGAAAATATTATGCATGCGATCAGCACACAGGGTCCCTGTTACCAGGGGATCCTCAAACCTCAACATTTTCATAAATAATCTACATAAGGGGATAGAAGGAAAACTCATCAAATTTGTAGATGACACCAAGTTGAGGGGAATTGCTGGCAAGGAGCCTGTCAGGCTGAAGCCATTTTTCTTGGGGCTTTTGGCCTGCCACACTTTATGCTATTTTAAAATGTATTCTTTGCTATGGGAATTTGGGAGGGGTCGTTGCATGAGGGATGTCTGCATGTAGCCATAACAAATTCCTTCTAGATTGTCAAGGTCATCCTTTGTCCTGCACCTGCACGGAAGCAGATGGGAGTAGCTGCCAAGTTGGCAGATGAAGATTGGTTCACATGATGGACTTGAGGGTGTGGGGACAAGGGTTTGAACTTTCAACTGGGTGGAGAAACCCCTGGGACTTCAGATTCGGGTTTCTCACAGATGTGCCAACATGGCTCTGCTAATAAATTGGAACTTTGAGGAATACTTTGCCTCGGACTCTGATTTAATTTTGGATGCTATTTGGAACCCTGACACTAACCCGAATCTGAAGTCCCAGGGGTTTCTTGTGCTATTTGCTATTTGGAACCCTGACAGAGCCTTGGTGACACAGTGGTTAGAATGCAGTATTGCAGGGAGGAGTTCAATCCTGATGGGCTCAAGGTTGACTCAGCCTTCCAATCTTTGGAGTCAGTAAAACAGATCCCAACAGATTGTTGGGAGCAATATCCTGACTCTGTAAATTGCCCAGAGAGTGCTGTAAAGCATTATGGGGTGATATATAAGTCTAAGTGCTATTGCTATTTGGTAAGATAGAGTCAAGATTTAGAAGGATCTTGATAAACTTGAGCACTGGGCCCTATCTAACAAGGTGCAGTTCAGTGGTGAAAAAAAGTAAGGTCCTGCACTTAGGCAAGAAAAACCAACTGCAGAGGTATAGGATCAGCGATACCTGGTTCACCACTAGAAACAGTGAGAGGGATCTAGGTATCCTAGTGGACCACCATTTAAGCATGAGCCAGCAATGTGCTTCAGCTGCCAAAAAGGCCAATGCAGTCCTAGGTTCATCAACAGAAGGATTGCATCAAGATCATGACAAGTGATAGTACTACTCTATATTGTATCCAGTTCTGCGAACACAATACAAAAAAGATGCTGAGACCCTAGAAAGGGTGCAGAGAAGAGCAACAAAAATGATATGAGATCTGGAGGCTAAACCATATGATGAATGGTTAAGGGAACTAGGTAAGAGCCGCAGTGGCGCAGTGGTTAGAGTGTAGTACTGCAGGCTACTTCTGCTGATTGCCGGCTGCCTGCAATTGGCAGTTCAAATCTCACCAGGCTCAAGGTTGACTCAGCCTTCCATCCTTCCGAGGTCAGTAAAATGAGGACCCAGATTGTTGGGGGCAATATGCTGACTCTGTAAACTGCTTAGAGAGGGCTGTAAAAGCACTGTAAAGCGGTATATAAGTCTAAGTGCTATTGCTATTGCTATGTCTAGCTTAACAAAGAAAAGGATTAAGGGTGACATGATAGCTGTCTTCCAGTACATGAGGGGTGTCTCAGAGAAGAGGGGATTAATTTATTCTCCAAAGTACCTGAGGGCAGGACAAGAAACAATGGGTGGAAGCCCATTATGAAAAGATACAATCTGACACAAAGGAGAAATTTCAGTGAGAACAATTAATCAATGGAACAGCTTGCTTCCTGCAGTTGTGGGTGTATCCATCACTGACGTTCTTGAAAAAAAGATTGCATAGTCATTTATTTGGGATACAATAAGTCTCCTGCCTTGGGCTAGAAGACTATAAGACCTCCAAGGCAACTTCCAGTCCTATAAATCTATGATTCTTTTTAAAAAAAACTTTTTTATTGAATACACATATAACACAAACACATACAAAACAAACAAAACAGTGGGGAGTCAATTCCCCCTATTTACAATAAGCTTGCATCGGTATATATCCACATTTAAATTATCCCTTTTATAGATAATTTTGACAGCTTATGGACAAGAGTCATGATTAGGCTGCTGCAATCAAAAATCTGTCGCCCTTATTTCTCTTTCGAGGCTCCAACGTAGTGTAACCGCGCAGAGTCTTTTGTCTCACAAAAATGGGTGCTCACAGGGTATAGAGGCAGGAAGATTTCTAACACCCTGGTTACAAAAAAAATTCTTCCACTGGGGAGAGTCTGGTGGTTGTTATAATCTTAGGACCTAAAATATTTTTGTTGCAATAGGATATCAGGCTGGGAAGAACTGAATGCAGCAACAGGCCAAAAGCTCAAATGACACTGAAAGTCAAAAGCCCAACAAATAGTAAATTTAACCAAAGTTTGTTAGCCCAAAAGTGAGAGGGTTCCAGAATTAATTTGAATATCTGTAGGAATCTTACTCAGCTAGTCAGCATATGACCAGCAACTCGACTTCGCTAATTCACAACTGGACTTTACTAATTCACCTCCTTGACTAGCTAAAGAACTAAAGCTATGTGATTTTAGATGACCTCTTGCAAAATGGAAGTAACTTCAGCTTATAGTTGATTGCATGAGCTGTGAAGGTTTTCGTACAAAGGTGCTTTGAACAGTCCTTGTGTGGAGGGAGGCAGTGAATGCAGCTTACATGTATTCTGGAGGTAAGTTTTATCAATCATTCCCTCACATGTTTCCTTATCTTTTAATTTTGCAACATGGTGGAGAGGTTCCAGATGAATAAACAAACAAAAATTGTGTTTCCTAGGTTCCTTTGCTATAATTCAAGCAAGATGTTTTCTCAAAATTAAAAATAAGGAGAGACACTCCAGAATACAGTTTCTTTAGAGTTAAGCACAGCAGTTCTGAGTGTAACCTGGAAACCTGTCTGGACTATTCTTTTATGATATTTCTACTACCTTACATATTCTACTACCTGAGATGCCTTAGATCAGGGGTGTCAAAGTCAATTTCATTGAGGGCCGCATCAGGGTTGTGTTTGACCTTGGGGGGATTGGGTGGGCATGGCCAGCTCAACATCACTCGTGTCTGGGGCACCTGTGGTGGCCAAGTGCTAAGGCAGGACTTCCCCTAGACCCTCCCTCCCCTCTCATTATAATCTCCTTCCTTCCTTCCTTCCTTCCTTCCTTCCTTCCTTCCTTCCTTCCTTCCTTCCTTCCTTCCTTCCTTCCTTCCTTCCTTCCTTTCTTTTTTCTTTCCTACTTCTTCTTTCTTTTCCCTCTTCCTTCTTCTTTCCCGTTCTTCCTTCTGTTTTCTTCCTTGCTCTCTTCCCATCTTCCCTTCTTTTTCTTTGTCTTTCCTCTTTCCCTTTCTCCTTTCCTGTCCCTTCTTTCATGCTCAAATGCAAAAGGGGAAACATTTCTCCTATTGTTTTGTTTTGCTTTTAGTTTGTTTTGATAGCCCTCTGCCAGCGATAATAGAGCTCTTGAGGGCTGCGCACACCCTCCCCCCCCAGGCCCTGTTTTCACTGGCAGAGGGCTACAGGAGGCCATCCAGGCCAAAAACAGAGCCCTGGAGGGCTGCACCCAGCCCTCCCAAACTTCATTTTCGCTGGCAGAGGCACTGTGGGCTGGTCGTTTGCTGTTTCCAGGGCAGCCCTGCAGGCCAGATCTAAGCACCCCGTGGGCTGGATCCGGCCCATGGGCCTTGAGTTTGACACCCCTGCCTTAGATAATACCTTAGATATTAACTTATAAATCAAATCCATATGTTATTCTGGTGAGGTGGCACTCCCTTGGATGGAGGTGGTGCATAATTTTGGGGCCCCCTAGACTCACGGCTACAACACAATGAGCAGATGGATGTCATCCCTGAAGGAGCCTTCACACAGATTTTTCCTATGTAACAACTGTGCCCTTTCCTGGATTGATGGTCTTGCTCATGCCTTGATTGCTTCCTGTTTGGATTACTCAAATGTGCTCTACATGGGGTTGATAGTGAAGACCACCTGGAATTTACAAATGCTTCTGAATTCAATATCATGCACTGGGTAGAGTTCCCCTATGGACTGCCACTTGATACCCCTTATGTGCAAGCTGCAAAGCCTCCCAGTTTCTTCCCAAGTACAATTAAGTTTACTTTTAAAGCCCTACATGGCTTAGGACCAGGGTTTCCAAGGGACCTCCTCTTCTTGAAGTTATCTGTTCATCCCATTAGAATGACTATGAAAGGCATACTCCAGGTCCATTTTTTAAAATTTTGCCACTTTGTCTGCCTTTTCTGTTGAAGCCCCTGTTCCAGAGGTGGGCTGCACTTTCTTTAACAAAGGGTTTGCTGGTTGTGAGCGCTCTCACGCACCCCTTTGGGAGAGAAATGGAGCTTCAAACAGGCTCCTAATCAGCTCAGGCAGCTCTGGTGAGAACAGCAGGGGCGGCGCGGAATGCAGCTGGGCCAGCCAACGAGCCAGAAAGTAAGTTATAAATGAATAGCATAGAACAGAGGTCTTCAAACTTGTCAACTTTAAGACTTGTGGACTTCAGCTCCAAGAATTCTCCAGCCAGCATAGCTGGGAGTTGAAGTCCACAAGTCTTAAAGTTGACAAGTTTGAGGACCCCTGGCATAGAACAAGGGCGGGTTGGCAGGCCACAGCAATCAAAGCTAAGGGTTCTCCCGAACCCTTGCGACCATGCAGCAGTCCACCACTGCCCTGTTCTATAGAAACCACACCTGTTGAGATATGACAGACCCCTACCCTTCTAACCTTCCATAGAAAGATGAAAATGTAGTGATCTTGGTGAAGGGAAGCTGTGGTGACAGGTATTTCTCTTTTGGGTTTCATTTTTCTTATTCTTTATATAATTGTATCTATAACCAGTGGTGGGCTGCTGCCAGTTTGGACTGGTTCAGGTGAACTGGTAGTTCCAACGATCAGCTGGCCCCGCACCACCTGCCCCTGCGCTATCCTGTCCTATATTTCCTTCTTTCTAGCTCAGCTGATTCACGCGGCACAGCTGATTTCCGTGCCTCCGCTGTTCTACTTACCGGGGCTGCCTTAGAAGGTAAGCAGCTGAGCTTCAAATTGCTGTATTTTGAACGCTGTGCGCAAGCGCGTTAGGTGCGAGTGCACGCAAAGCGCACGATCACCGAACTGGTTGTTAAACCGGTTGCAGCCCACCACTGTCTATAACTGTGACTGTGACTGTATATTTGTATGTACAGGTTCCTATTTAATATTTACAATGGCTTTCCGATTTCTTATTACTACCTGCCATAAAAGAAGATCTATCTTCAAATATGAAAGGAGAGTTTGTATAAGAAATATTACTTTCTATTTTGTCAGATACTGAAAAATGCACCAGGTGCCCAGATGATCAATATCCAACTGAGAACCGAGTCCAATGTATCCCCAAAAGAATATCCTTCCTGTCCTATGAAGAACATTTGAGTATTATCCTTGTCTCCTTTGCCCTGTTCTTGTTCCTAACCACAGGCTTCATTTTCATCATATTCATTAAACACCTAGAAACTCCCATTGTCAAAGCCAACAATCGAGACCTCTCCTACATCCTCTTGATCTCCCTCTTGTTCTGCTTCTTGTCCTCCTTTCTCTTCATTGGACGACCGAGGAAAGCCACCTGTCTTCTCCGACAAACAGTGTTCAGCATTGTCTTCTCAGTAGCCGTGTCTTCTGTGTTAGCCAAAACTATCACAGTGGTGCTGGCTTTCCTGGCCGCAAAACCAGGGAACAGGGTGAAGAGATGGCTGGGGAAGAGCTTGGCCAACTCCATCATCCTTTCTTGTTCCATTGTCCAAATTACCATCTGCTCCATCTGGCTGGGAGTTTCTCCCCCGTTCCCTGACTCTGACCTGCATTCCCAACCTCGACAGATTGTCCTTCAGTGCAATGAAGGCTCTGTTACCATGTTTTATGTTGTTCTCGGCTACATGGGTTTCCTAGCTGCCATTTGCTTCATAGTGGCTTTCTTGGCCAGAAACCTGCCTGGGGCCTTCAACGAAGCCAAGCTGATCACCTTCAGCATGCTGGTCTTCTGCAGTGTCTGGGTCTCTTTCCTGCCCACCTACTTGAGCACCAAAGGAAAGTCCATGGTGGCTGTGCAGGTCTTCTCCATCCTGGCCTCCAGTGCTGGACTGCTGGGCTGCATCTTCTTCCCCAAGTGCTACATTATCATCCTAAGACCAGATCTAAACACTAAGGAACATCTAATGATAAAAGTAGGGAACTGATAGTGAAATTGTTTCTTATGCTCATAATATTTAATGTTTTATTGCAATAATTATTAATAGGTTTGTATGCTTCTTTTTATTCTGACAATTAAGGTTATTTTAAACTGAAGGAATTAAATTATCAATGTAAGAATAATTAAATTTAGAGTTCTATGACTGTGTTGTTGAGTCATCACTCTCCCAAAACCATATCTGGACATGTCCTCACAACAATGACCCACTGTCAGATCTGCCCCAGGTAGGTCCCTTAGGAAAGAGAGACCCTCAATTCCATTTGGTTGACATGATAGGATCTTTTACTAATGGATACTGGTTGCAGCAAAATCAGGCTAGAACTGAGTTTTCCACATGAAAAAGATGTTTCTCCCCATGACTACTCCATCTTCACCCAATGAAGATTTGCTTAGGTGTTTTGAGAATACTGAGATGTTTGGGGTAATCCACATTCTTTCTCAGAGTGCATGCCCTTAAGTGCTGGCACAAACAGGTTCTGAGTTTCTCTGTTCTTCATCAAGCTGTCATTTCCCCCTCCCCATTTCCCATCACATACCCATACAGGTTTATTGCCCATTTGTTCCCCACACATTCCCTCCCTCCTAGCTGAAGACGGCAGACCTGACACCCATTGCCAAACAGTACCTGGAAGCAGTGGTGGGATTCAATTTTTTTATTACCGGTTCTGTGGGCGTGGCTTGGTTGGTGGGCATGGCTTGGTGGTCATGTGACTGGGTGGGTATGCTTGGTGGTCATGTGACAGTGGGCGTGGCCAAATCAACATCACTTCTTTGCCCTAATGACCTACAAAAAGATATACCAAAAGGTAAGTTTATTATTTCGTGCATTTAATACTTAAATAAGAATAAAAGAAATACACAAAACACGTGACCTACAAAAAGAAGATGTACGAAAAGGTAGTTTATTATTTCGTGCATTTAATACTTAAATAAGAATAAAAGAAGTACCCAAAACAGAAGAGGTACACAAATACTTACATAAGAACAATAAAAGTGTTATTTGTCTTTAAGGTATTTCCAAATCAATGTTTCATTGGCGTCCTCCTCACTTGCACTTTTCTTCACTTTTACTCGAGCATCATCGGCTGTGTGATGTGCTCTCAACCATTTTTTGACTGTAGGAATAGGATCCCATTCTTTTAGAGGTAGGCCCATTACACTAATGGTGATTAGGTGGGTTATGTTGGAAACAGCTAGGCGAATTCTCTTCTCTGAACATATGATGTTCATTTTTGAAAAACCCCTTTCCGCTTCAGCTGAACTTACAGCAATTTTTCTGACAATATCTTTAGCTTTTTTAAGACTGTCAGGAATTGCATATTTCTTGGAATCTTTTAAAACATTTTCTACAAAATCTCTATAATCATTGATATTAATTTCGTAATTAAAAATGTCACTAAATGCAAGCAATTGTTCTTCAGCTTCTGTCCATGGAACGACTACTTCTTCAATATTCCAGTAATCTGGCTCCAAAAAATTGAGAAATTGTAATTTATTCATGTCTTGAAATTGGCTACCTGTTTTTAAATGTTCACAATCCATTAGTCTTTTATTCAAATTTGTTATGATGCTTTCTAAAAGTCTTTCCTGAGGAAGTCCAACAAATCAATGATTTTGTACAAATTTTATTTGTATAAAATTAAAAAAAACCTTTTTGAAGGTTTCTGAAGTAATTAATCCATCAACCTTTTTTTTTCTCGTATGGACCCTTTCCCTTTCTCAGCATTTCAAATGCTTTGAAGAGCCGAGGTGGCGCAGTGGTTAGAGTGACTCAGGGTTGACTCAGCCTTCCATCCTTCTGAGGTGGGTAAAATGAAGACCCAGATTGTTGGGGGCAATATGCTAACTCTGTAAACCGCTTAGAGAGGGCTGTAAAGCACTATGAAGTGGTATATAAGTCTAACTGCTATTGCTATTGCTATTTAATTGATCTTATCACAAGTTTTTCAGCCTTTATGATGTCTGTATTTCTTGCTTGCAGTGCATTTGAAAGAAGAGAAATTTTGTTTAGAATATCGATCATCAATGCCAAATCAGTTATAAAATATATATTTTCAAGACAGGCAGCCATACCTGAGTATTTTTCATTTGCGTGAAAATACCGATGTAACGCTGGATAAGCATGCCACACAGCTAAGGCTGACCTTAAACTACAGGCAGCCCATCTTGGTCCCAACACTCTACCAATCTTTATGATTTCAATTCCAAGTTGTTTGGATATTTTGGTAAGTTCCATTTGGCTCTTATTGGATTTATGAAAAATAGTGTATATTTTGTCAATAAATATTTTAAAATGATTTAGTTGCTTTATTTCCTTTATGGAGTCATCTAAAACAAGTTTTTATCTTCCCATTTACCTCCTACCATTCCTTCTCCTTTCCCTTATTTCTTTCCAGCCAACAGCTCCTCAAGCCTGAGTCCAAGAGGACCACCAAATACAGTAGCTGACCAGTTCTTTCAGTGACAGTCCTAGAACTGGCAGGTTCCAAACTCCAAAGATAGTCAACCATGGGTATGACATGAATGGCATCACTTTATTCATGCAGGTCAGAGATATCAAATTGAGTATCGTCAACATGCTAAGAGCCAGTATAGTATAGGCCAAGGTAGGATCTCTCCTCCACAGTTACTGTTGACTAGCGCTGATACCAAAGAAAGAGGAGAACCATCACAATGTCTTGCCACCGATGCCAATCTTCTGAGCTGATCCTGAAGAATGCAGAACAGAACAGAATAACACAATTTGAAGGACCTTGCAGGTCTTCCAGTCCAAACCTCTGCTCATGCAGGAAACCATGTATCATTTCAGACCAATGGTTGTCCAATCTCTTTTTAAAAACCTGCAGTGTTGGAGTACCAATAATTCCCTGGAGGCAAGTTGTTCCACTTATTTTAATTGTTCTGTCAGGAGATTTTTCCTTAGTTCTAGGTTGCTTCTCACCTTGATTGGTTTCCATCTATTGTTTCTTGTCCTGCCTTCAGATGCTTTGGAGAGTAGGTTGACCCTCTCTTCTTTGTGGCATCCCCTGAGATATTGGAACACTGCTATCATGTCACCCAAGTTCTTCTTTTCATTAAACTAGGCATACCCAGTTCCTGCAACCATTCTTCATATGTTTTAGCCTCCATTACCCTAATCATCTTTGTTTCTGTTCTCTGCACTTTTTCTAGAGTCTCATCATCTTTTTCATACCATAGCAACCAAAATTGGATGCAATTTTCCAAGTGTGGTCTTACCAAGACATTATAAAGTGGTATGCACCAAAGACAAATTCCTTGTGTGTCCAATCACACTTGGCCAATAAAGAATTCTATTCTATTCTATTCTATTCTATTCTATTCTATTCTATTCTATTCTATTCTATTCTATTCTATTCTATTCTATTCTATTCTATTCTATTCTATTCTATTCTATTCTATTCTATTCTATTCTACTCTACTCTACTCTACTCTACTCTACTCTACTCTACTCTACTCTATTCTATTCTATTAACACTTCATGTGGTCTTACGGGTATCTTCATGTGATACCATGATTATTAGTATCAAAGGCCAGAGAGATGTCAAGTAGGGGAAGGATGGATGCATAACCTCCATTCCACCCTCACCACTCAGCATAAGGGAGTATCAAACACAAAGCATGGAGGGTCACCTTATCCAGTAGCCTCAGTTAATTATGAAATGCATAGAAGAGAAGATACCATCCAAAAGAATATCAGAACTCTTTCACCTGGGGTTGAACTCTTATCCTCAAACATTTATTTTCTAACATGTCCCAGTAGGAAGGGCCACAACCGCTGCACAATTGTGCCCTCAGGGCTATACCTGTGATTTTGTAGTAACATGCAGTTCTCCAGCTGCCCCTCTGCACATGGAGTCCTGGAAAAAGTTCAAGGTCCCCAGAGAAGTTGCTTCTCCCTGTAATTATCACCATCCTGTAGTTTGAGACCTTGTCTGATACTTCTCCAGTGACTGCCTTTGATGTAAACCCAGACTGAAGCAAATGGAAGTAATCTTGCACCAGAAAGATGCTTCTAGTTATATTGGGTGTTTTGCACAAGATTTAGGACACTCGAATGTACCTTTCTCTCCTTTTCTTGTGAAGTTCAGTTTGTCTCTGTCTAAACTAGGAAAGCCACAGGCATTTCCATCTTGTGAGAGCGCTTTGAACTCTTCTAACTTCTTGAGGTTTAGAAATAGAGAAGTCACTGATTCAGGCCAAGGAGGAATGGACCTCCTGCTTCTGCTTCTTATGCTGCTGCTGGTTCTGACACACAGAAACTGTGGGAGGCTCAGACCCAAATGTCCCCTGACTTTGAAGAAGCGGGACAAAGGAAACCCATGGAACTATTACGGGGCAGGGGACCACATCATTAGTGTGATCGAAACGGTAGCAAAACCTTCTCCTGAGCTATTACTGTTCAACGGGGCTCGTTACATTTCTTCTCCTCCGTAAGTCATTCACTGTGATGGACTTGCTTTCTCTCTGTTTGCATTTCTAACACTCTTCCTTCTATCTTTATATTTCACTTATTCCTAAATTGTAGGGTTATGTATAAGATCTTGGGTCATTTTGATTTATAGGGCTCTTCTCTTTTACCGTAACTTCAGTGAGACTCAAATGCAGGGATGGGGCAGGAAAAAAAAAACCTGAAAAGAACCAGAGAAATGGAGAGACAGAAGTCCAGAGGATCTTCTCTTCTTTCAGTACTGACTTGAATAGAATAGAATAGAATAGAATAGAATAGAATAGAATAGAATAGAATAGAATAGAATAGAATAGAATAGAATAACAGAGTTGGAAGGGACCTTGGAGGTCTTCTAGTCCAACCCCCTGCTTAGGCAGGAAACCCTACACCAGACAAATGGTTGTCCAACATCTTCTTAAAAACTTCCAGTGTTGGAGCATTCACAACTTCTGGAGGCAAGTTGTTCCACTGATTAATTGTTCTAACTGTCAGGAAATTTCTCCTTAGTTCTAAGTTGCTTCTCTCCTTGATTAGTTTCCACCAGAGGAGGGTTCCTCCCAGTTTGGACCGGATCACCCGAACCAGTAGCGACCCGCTGGTAACATCATGATGATGTCACGGATCGGGTTCGGTCGGTGCCGGTCCGTGGGCACCACCATCTTTTTTTTCTTTTTAAAAAAAAAATTTAAAAAAATTTTTTTTCCAGCACTGCGCATGCGACACCATCTTGTTTTTGGCTTTTTTTAAAAAAAAAATGATTTTTTTTATTTTTTTGCACTGCGCATGCACGCGCGCCCACGAGGCACGTGCGCGCCCATGAGGCGCAGCCACGCAGCATGGGAGGAAGCAAACCGGCAGCAAGGTAAGTTAGAACCCACCCCTGGTTTCCACCCATTGCTTCTTGTTCTACCCTCAGGAGCTTTAGAGAATAGTTTGACTCCCTCTTCTTTGTGGCAACCCCTGAGATATTGGAACACTGCTATCATGTCTCCCCTAGTCCTTCTTTTCATTGAACTAGACATACCCAGTTCCTGCAACCGTTCTTCATATGTTTTAGCCTCCAGTCCCCTAATCATCTTTGTTGCTCTTCTCTGCACTCTTTCGAAAGTCTCCACATCTTTTTTACATCGTGGCGACCAAAACTAAATGCAGTATTCCAAGTGTGGCCTTACCAAGGCATTATGAAGTGGTATTAACACTTCACGTGATCTTGATTCTATCCCTCTGTTTATGCAGCCCAGAACTGTGTTGACTTCACTCCTTGAATAATGTTTTTTTTTTATTTCATGTAGTTGTTGAAAGAGGAGTAGTTGCCTCTGCCATCTGATATTAAATGCCTGCTCCTTATGGGAATAAGGATGACTTGATTTTTGAATCGCTTTGGTGATTCACTTATTAATCCATGTTCTTATTTTTATGGTGGCTCTACTTTAATGGTTGAATGAAATTGAATCCTACTATCAGAACTTCTACCTCACGCCTGCATTCTGCTATTGCTCGGTACCAGTCTGGCATGAACTCTGGGGCGGGGGGGAAGGGTGAAATCCAGCAGGCTCTGACATGTTCTGGAGAACCGGTAGTGGAAATTTTGAGTAGTTCAGAGAACCGCCAAATACCACCTTTGGAGGGAATGGAGATTTTGCAGTATCCTTCCCCTGCCACGCCCACCAAGCCACGCCCACCAAGCCACGCCCACAGAACCGGTAGTAAAAAAAATTTGGATTTCACCACTGGGGGGGGGGGAGGAACTGGAGGGGATGGGGGAAAGCTTCACTGTTCCCTGTGTCTCCCTAAGACATGGCTTCAAGGTGAGACAGCTGGGAATGGAATGGAGCTGCATACCAGCCCACACTCTAAGGGACCATTCCGAAAACATCTCCTCTGAAGTTGATTGAGCAATGGGGGCCAGCAATGGGAAATGCTTAAAGTGGAACAGTAGTGGGTTTCACTTACCTTCGCTACCGGTTCAGAACTGTGAACGCGCATGCGCACTTGCATGCGCAGATTGTCCATGACATCCGGGCGGGTGGGCGGAGCCTCCTGCTGCCACTACCGGTTTGCCTGAACTGGGGAGAACCAGTAGCAACCCACCACTGAAGTGGAGGAAAGTTACACTTCGAGATTTTGGCACGCAAATTTCAGTTCTGGCTTTGCTTTACTGCAATTCACTTTCCTTTCGCAACAAATGAAACCAAGGATTGCTTTTACTTAGGAGTTCAAGCTGAGCACTTGCTTACTTGGCAGATGAAAATTAGTACTACTAGAAATAAGGGGCCGACTGCGAATACTTGTGATTCTTAACCCTGGTGGAAGAATATCCCCATCCCATCTTCTCAAAACTGAAAAAAAAATTAGTAGTGGGTGACTATCATTTGACTATGGTTTCAGATCAATATTGGTTTAAGACTCAATAGACTCGTGGAGATAAATAGTAATAAAAATATTTTCTTCTTGCTGTTTCTGGTGGTGATAACATGAAAATATTTCTACAGTACGAGACATATTAATCTGGCAAAAATGCTACCCTTCGTTTTCGCCATTCAATTGGTCAACAAGAATACCTGGCTCCTGCATAATCTCACACTTGGCTATGATGTCCATGACAACTATTTGAGCACCCTACGCACTTCTGATGCCTTGCTGGACACGCTCTCTACTGGAGAAGTCAATGTTCCCAACTACAGCTGTGGACGGAAGGACAATCTTCTGGTTATTATTGACAGAGCTCTCAGGGAAATTTCCATACAGATATCAACATTAGTAGGCACCTACAAAGTCCCACAGGTTTGTGTTTCTGTATTTCTGCCTAGTAAAGTGAGTGGGGGAAGGGGTGAGGTGGGTGAGCAATAGATCTAACCATGCCTTCTCTATTAAATTGAAGAACTGCTTCTTACCAGGGCCATCATCATGGCTATTTGTCTTTATGTATTTATTTATTTATTTATTTATGTATTTATGTATTTATTTATTTATTTATTTATTTATTTATTTTTATTATTTATTTATTTATTTATTTATTTATTTATTCATTCATTCATTCATTCATTCATTCATTCATTCATTTATTTCAACCAAGTGTCTTTATATAACAGATATAAGTATAAACATGATTATGAATAAATGAAATGACT
>QLTV01000222.1:150653-163953 GCA_003457575.1 Thermophis baileyi
CACCTTAGAGGGAACAGTGACCTTGGGGTGTAATCCATCCAGTCCTGGTGATTTCAACTCATCTAGGATAGACAGGTGCTCACTTACCATTTTCTTTCCTATTTTAACTTGTGTTCCTAATCTGTTTTAGTGTAGTTTTAGTTTCTTTGAGGACTACACACTAACTGCTCTTGGTCAACCAAAACTCTGCCTTCTTGTTCTTCAACAAGAAATAATTTGTTCATCTCTCCACTCTCAGCTCTAATCAAGAGAATACTAGCATTTACAGTATTTTAGCAACAATATCTAATAGACCAATGGGCCTGTAAATTATGTTTTTAATAGGTATAAAGCCATAGTTGATCAAACTGAATATGAATATGGTAGGACTTATTTATTGGGGGGTTGGACTAGATGACCTACAAGGTCCCTTCCAACTCTGTTAATCTGTTAATCTGTTATGAGCCGAGGTGGCGCAGTGGTTAGAGTGCAGCACTGCAGACTACTTCAGCTGACTGCTAGCTGCAGTTTGGCAGATCGAATCTCACCAGGCTCAAGGTTGACTCAGCCTTCCATCCTTCCGAGGTGGGTAAAATGAGGACCCAGATTGTTGGGGGCAATATGCTAACTCTGTGAACGGCTTAGAGAGGGCTGTAAAGCGCTGTAAAGCGGTATATAAGTCTAACTGCTATTGCTATTGATATGTGTAACTGAACCTGCCAATAGAGAACACCACTATTAGGGATATTTTTTTTGAATATTTTAGCTGGTAGAAAAATCCTCTCAAGGGTCTTTATTGCTCTTCAAGCCATTTATGTTGAACTTTAAGGATAAAAAATAGTGAGCATGTGGGCTAAAATGTTTACCATTGAAACTACCATTATTTTTGTTAACATTATGTATAAAGGATGATTTCCCATCTGTGCTATACCTTCCTTTTGTATGGAAGACCCTTTGTTTGAACATAGAGTCTCTCCTAAACTAGAGAAGACCCAAAGCAATGATGATGATGTCATGAGAGGATATCACTGTTTTGATCCTTGCCTCCTAAACCCTGTAGATCCCAATTCCTAAGCATTTCACCTAGAATGGCCATGTTGAAAAGCAGTTCTTCAATTTCAAAGTGAAGATACGGCTGGATCTATCACATACCAACTTACCAGCCTAATCAACTTAACTATAGAAAAACACACATGCAAACCTGAGGGACTTTGTAGGTGTCTCCTAATGTTGACATCTGGATGGAGATGTCATCGGTAGCTGCATCAACAAGAGCCAAAAGGTGGTCCTTCCTTCCACAGCTGTAGTTGGGAATATTGGCTTCTCCCGTTGAGAGCATGTTTAGCAAGGCATCTGAAGTCATAAGTCTGTTCAAATAGTTGTCATGGATGTTGTAGCCAAGTGTGAGATTTTTCAAAAGCCCAGGAGTCTTGTTGACCACTTGAATATTAAAAATGTAGCGTAGCATTCTAAACTTATCAAAAGGTAAACTAACATAAAAATGTTTATGTTATCATCGTCATCATTAAGAGCAAAAGCAAAATACTTTTCCAATTTAATTCTTTTTGCCTTCTGATGCTTAAGCCAATACTGATCCAAAACTAGAGGCAAATGATAGTTACCCATCACTTTTTCTTTTCAATGAGTGTTGGGAAGATCTGCTGGAGATAGTTTTCCACTAAGGTTACGAATCATAAATAAATCATTATTTGTAACAGCAGTAATTTTCAACTGCCAAGTAACCAGGATTCAAAATCATTCAATCATTAAAGTATAATCATTATTATAGGAAGAGGTTGTTTCATAAGTGACCCAGAAAAGCAGTTCTAAAATCAAGTCATTCTCTGTTCCTATAAGGATCAGGTATTGAATATGAATGAGTGGTTATAAAACTATATAAACAGGGTGGGCAGAGGCAACTATAACCCATTTACTAACTACTTTAAACTAAAGTTGGTATTCAAGCAATAACTCATGATAGGGCCAGGAACGGATCCGCACTTTTTCAAGTATATTTTCCTGCCCCATTTCTGGATTCGAGCTTTTTCTACAAAATAAGTCAAAAGAGAGGAACAATGGAAATCCAAACAGTTCAACAAATTAGACAGGTCCTATGATATAGGCATACATGAAATAAGAAGAAAAGAACGAGAGCATTAGAAATGCAAATAGAGGGAACTGCAACACCACCACACTGAATGACTTACGTGTCAAACTGACCATAAGGGGCCCTGTTGAAAGGCATCATTGTTGTATGCACTATTTTTGTTCCAGTGGTGATCATACTAATGAAATGGTCTCCTGGCCTGTAATAGCTCCATGGTTTTTTTCTACCCTGGTACTTCAAATTCAATGGACACTTCATTCTAAGCCTCCCAGAGATTGGCTGGGATAGAAGGACCAGAAGCAGAAGCAGAAGGTCCATAATTCATAGGTCTGAATCAATCCCCTTCCTGTTTCTAAGAAAGAACAAGAAGAAGAGTTAGATGAATTCAAAGCACCTTCACAATTTGGAAATTCTAGTGGCTTTCATGATTCAGACAGAGACCTGGAAAAGACAGAAAGTACATTCAATAGCACAGTCCCTACCTGTCCCAAAACCTGTGCCACAATGTGTGTGACTGAGGCATTTATCCTTTTCTGATGCAAGATGTTGATTCTGTCTGATGTTTACCTCAAAGACAATCACTGGAGAAGTAGCAGAAGAAGTCTTAGGAGGCCAGAATTTTGGAAATTACAGAGAGAAGCAAATTTTCCTCTGGGGAGCCCAAACTTCTTCAGGCCTCCATTTCCAGAGGAGTAGCTGGAGAAAAAAACACAGTGAAAAATCATAGCTCCATCCCTGGGGGCATTTTTCTGTAGTGGTTGAGGTCTTTCCTATCAGGTCTTGTCCAGAAAGTGATGCTGGACAAAGATAGTTCAACACCCAGATGACTTCTGCTGTTTTTCAATGTAGTAACTTGTCTCCAGAGACCATTGGGAAAGTTCATCCATCTAGAGCTATGGAGTTTGATGATATTCTAGGTTGGTGGCACTCTCTTCTAATGCCAATTAAATAATCAATACCTTGAACCCTGTCTAATGTTAAGAGTTGGGCCTGTTCGTGATTTTCTTTTCTGTTAGATATCCATTTATGAATCCTGATTGGAGCTGATTTTAAAATTACTTGTGACTGAGGTGAACTTTTATTTCCTTCCCCCCCCAAAGGTAAAGGTAAAGGTTCCCCTCGCACATATGTGCTAGTTGTTCCTGACTCTAGGGGGCAGTGCTCATCTCCGTTTCAAAGCCGAAGAACCAGCGCTCTCCGAAGATGACTCGTGGTCATGTGGCCGGCATGACTAAACGCCAAAGGCACACGGAATGCTGTTACCTTCCCACCAAAGTGGTCCCTATTTTTCTACTTGCATTTTTTATGTGCTTTCGAACTGCTAGGTTGGCAGAAGCTGGGACAAGTAATGGGAGCTCACCCCGTTACACGGCACTAGGGATTCGAACCGCTGAACTGCCGACCTTTCGATCAGCAAGCTCAGCATCTTAGCCATTGAGCCACCGTGTCCCCTATTCCCCCCCTTAGAAATATCAATTTTGGGGTGAGAGTTGACTAAGAGCAGGAAAATGACAGCCTGTGGACTGTCCCATTTGCTTAATAGGGAGGAAGTTATAGAGTGAATTGAACTTTTTATTTTTTTCTCTCTGTTGTCCTTCCGTATTTGTGTAACACACTGAGAAACTTTATATTCTGAAGTTTTTTTATTTTACTAAACACACAAAGGGCCATGATGTCTACAGCTGTGAGGGCAGCAATTCCCACAGCATGGTCCATGGTGTGATCTGATTTCTTGCCATACCCTCCCAGAAACTGCTTTAATAGCAATAGCAATAGCACTTAGACTTATATACTGCTTCACAGTGCTTTACAGCTCTCTCTAAACGGTTTACAGAGTCAGCATATTGCCTCCAACAATCTGGGTCCTCATTTTACCCACCTCAGAAGGATTGAAAGCTGAGTCAACCTTGTAGTCCTTCTTCTTTTTCTTGTGTATGTAGTTGGTTGCCCCTTTGGCCTACCCACCTCTGAGACAACCCCAAAGATTTCCAAGTACTTGGTGAGTGTGGTTGGGAGGCCCTTTCTTCCTGATGTCACTGAGTCATTTTTGTGTGTGATTACATTTCTTACTTAGAGGGAGAGGACATTGATATGTATACCTTGTCCAGGGGTGGTATTCACTTACCTTCCCTACCGGTTCGCAAATGCGAGCGTGCGTGCGTCTTCCGCGCATGCGCACAGGCTCAAAAACATGGATAAATGGGACATGATTACGTCCGGGCGGGTGGGCGGGGCCACCCGCAGTCAGCGCTACCGGTTCGCCTGAACCGGATAGAACCGGATGAATACCACCACTGACCTTGCCCTATAAGAGTTAACTGGGGGGTTTGAGTGAGAGGGGGAAGCTGTCAGGAAAGGTAGAACCATCCTGATTGAGACAGGTAGAATGTGGGTCATTCTTTATGATACCTGATCTTCTACTCAAAGGTTGTCCCACTGTACGACCTTAGGCTTCTACTCACAGTGCCTGGCTACCAGTCCATTGGTGACTTCAGATTCCAGCTGTTATTTTGAATGCCATGTTGATGCCTAACATGTTTGCTTTCATTGGATCTTTTGATCCAGGTAAGGCCTTAGTCACTGTTTACAGTGGACAGGTGGATTGAGCCTTGGATAACACTTCCATCCTGTGTTAATGTTGGGGTCTACTTTAGTTTACGGAGAAGCTCCAAAAGATGAAACACTTGAAGGGTGTCTGTGTCAGGCCGAAGCCATTTTCTTTGGATCTTTGGCCTGCCACACTTTATGCTAGTTTAAAATGTATTCTTTGCTATGGGAATTTGGGAGGGGCAGTTGCATGAGGGATGTCTGCATGTAGCCACAACAAATTCCTTCTAGATTGTCAAGGTCATCCTTTGTCCTGCACCTGCACGGAAGGTGGAGTTCCTACCAAGCTACCAGATGAAGATTGGTTCATGTGATGAACTTGGGGGTGTGGGGACAAAGGCTTGAACTTTCAACTGGGTGGAGAAACCCTGAAGGCTTCAGATTTGGGATTTCTCCCAGCCATGCTGACATGGCTCTGTTAATAAATTGGAACTTTGAGGAAAGCTTTGCCTCGGACTCTGATTTAATTCCAGATGCTATTCGGAACCCTGACAGTCTGCAGAACATTGGAGGAAAACTCTAAGGGAATCCCAAAGGTGCTTTTTAACCTTTGCTCCTCACCTAACACATTAGGGAGATGAATTATGACCATCCCTAGATTGCTTGGATTTCTTTTTGGTTCCTACCATGGATTTTGTTACCTGAAGGACCATTTTTCTTCAAGAGTTGCCACCTGTCTGACCAGATCCAATAGACTGGGCATAGTGCAAATCCCGTCAGTCAAAAATGGGCGAGAACCAAAAGGCCTTTTTCTGCTATAGCACTAGCAATAGCACTTAGACTTATATACCGCTTCATAGTGCTTTACAGCCCTCTCTAAGCGGTTCACAGAGTCAGCATATTGCCCCCAACAATCTGGGTCCTCATTTTACCCACCTCGGAAGGATGGAAGGCTGAGTCAACCTTGAGCCGGTGATATTTGAACCGCCGAACTGCAGCTAGCAGTCAGCTGAAGTAGCCTGCAGTGCTGCACTCTAACCACTGCGCCACCTCGGCTCATGCTATAGCTCCTGCCTTATGGAATATCCTCCCCTTAGAACTTAGAATAACTTTATTATCACTTTGAATGTACACTAATCGGCATACATTATTAAAATGAAATTTCATTGCATACTGCTCTCACAAAGGGTCACTACCTCCAATATACACTACATAAACATGACAACAAACAAACAAACAAACAAACAAACAAATAAACATTTGCAGAAACATTTGGACCACACATCTTGACCAGGGTAAAGCAATAGACGCAATTTACATAGACTTCTGCAAAGCCTGCAAAGCTTTTGACAAACTACTGCTGAAACTTAGTTCTTACGGCATCGCTGGACCCCTGCACAAGTGAATAGCCACATTCCTGTCAAACAGGCTGCAAATGGTCAAAATAGGGAGGGCCCTATCAAATCCAGCACCAGTTAATAGCGGTGTCCCCCCAAGGCAGTTTCTTAGGATCCATACTCTTTCTGCTTTATATCAACGACCTATGTGATCACATTAAAAGCAGCTGCATCCTCTTTGCTGATGACGTAAAACTATTTAACACCACCGATAATGCTGCTGCCCTACAAAGCGACCTCGACTATGTGTCAGAATGGTCGCGCAATTGGCAACTCCAAATTTCAACTAACAAATGCTCTGTCCTACACATTGGCAATAAAAATCAGAACACCAAATACAAATTAGGCGGAAATGATCTCGTAGATGACCTTCACTCTGTCAAGGACCTAGGAATACTTATCTCAAACGATCTAAGCCCCAGAGCTCAGTGTAACAGCATTGCCAAAAAGGCTTTAAGAGTTGTTAACCTTATTTTACGAAGCTTCTTCTCCGGTAACATTGTACTACAAACTAGGACATAGAAAACCTTTGCCAGACCAATTCTCGAATACAGCTCATCTGCCTGGAATCCACACTGTATATCGGACATTAACACAATTGACCGGGTTCAGAGTTATTTCTCGAGAAAAGTACTCCACTCCTCTACTCACAATAGAATTCCCTATGCCTCCAGGCTTGAAATTTTGGGCTTGGACAACCTGGAACTGCGCCACCTGCGGTCCGATCTAAGCATAGTTCACAAAATTGTCTGCTATAACATCCTGCCTGTCAATGACTTCTTCAGCTTCAACCACAATAATACACAGGCAAACAACCAATACAAACTTAAGGTAAACCGCTCCAAACTCGATTGCAGAAAATACGACTTCAGCAACAGAGTGGTCAATGCCTGGAATGCACTACCTGACTCTGTGGTTTCTTCCCCATACCCCCAAAACTTTACCCTTAGGCTGTCTACCGTTGACCTCACCCCATTCCTAAGAAAACTGTAAATAAGGTTTTTTTATGGATTTAAATAAAATAACTACAAAATTTGTCTTACTGTCCCCATTTACCTGTATTTACTTCCTTTGTTCATGTTTATGTTCATACTTATACTTGTTACCTTGTACATGTTTGACAAACAAACAAACAAATAAATAAATAAATAAATACAAAATTATGCATATACTCACATATATTACATGACATAGAGAAACAAGACAGTCTAGTTCAGATGTATACATGTACATGGCGAGAAAAACAAATCTTGTGAGTTTACCAGACGGATGGCACAGGGAACAAAGCTGTTACAGAATCTGATAGTCCTGCTAGATATTCTGCACCGGAGACAAATTCCTTGTGTGTCTAATAAAACTTGGCCATATAAAGTATTAATTCAATTCAATTCAAGTGTCCCTTATATGTCCCAAAGGTGCTTTTTCAAGAGGCAACTGGACTTTCTGGTTTTTCTTTGAAGACATTTCACTTCTCATCCAAGAATGACTGGATGGTGGGGAATGCAAAAAAGAATGCAAATAACTAGCTGTCTGTGAGGAGTATAAATCCTTCTATTCTCCACTATCCAGTCAGAGCTGAAGAAGCTTCTTGGATAAGAAGCGAAATGTCTTCAAAGAAAAACCAGAAAGTCCAGTTGCCTCTTGAAAAAGCAGCCTTTGGGACAACCATCACCTGGGTGACTGATAATCTCCATAGACATGTCCCTTATATGGGTATTGAACTATCTTCCCCCTGCATCACTTTCTGGATATACCCTGACAGGAAGGACAACAACCACTACAGAACAATGTCTCCAAGGGTGGATCTTGGGGTAGTTCTCCAGCTACCCCCTCTGCAAATGGAGCTCTGGAAGAAATTCAGGATCCCCAGAGGAAATAATTCTTCTCACTGTGATTATTGCCATCCTGGTCTTTGAAACTTCTTCTGCTACTTCTCCAGTGACTGCCCTTGTTGTAAACATCAGACTGAAGCAACATGGAAGGGATCTTGCGTCACAAATATAAATGCCTCTACCCATGCTTAATGTTTTGCACAAGACTTAGGGCAGGCAGGGGCTGTGTTCTGGAATGTACATTTCTCTGCTTTCCAGGTGATGCTTGGCTAGTCTATGTCTTAACCAGGAAAGCCTCTGGCATTTCCATCTTGTGAGAGTGCCTTGAACTCTTCTAACTCTTCTTGCTTTCCTTGTTTAGAAACAGGAAGGGTATTGATTCATCCCTATGAGTTATGGAACTCCTGCCTCTGTTTCTGATGCTGCTAGTACCCCACCCAGTGCTTGGGAAGCTTAGAATCAAATGTCCACTGAGTTTGGAGCACCAGGATGGAAAAAAACCATGGAGCTATTACAAGCCAGGAGACCATCTCATTAGTATAGTCACCACTGCAACAAAATTACCACATATAAGGTTTTCTTTCAACATAGCTCCTTATGAACAGTCTTATTCGTAAGTCCTTCAGTGCAGTGCAGATTTAATTCCTCTTTTTCTTATTCACTTACTATTATATTTCAGGACCTGTCTAATTCCCTGAATCATTTAATTTCCATGGCTTTCCTCTTTTGTCATATTTTGTGGAAAAGACTCAAATCCAAACATGAGGAAATAAAAACCTTAAAGAATCCAGATTATTTTCCTCTTCTCATTCAATCCTGGGATCTTCATTTGAATACTTATTTTTGTTCAAAGAAAATATTGAAAGAGTTGTAGTTATCCCTTCATAGACCATTTCTATATTTAAATAACTGCCCATTGATATTCAATGCTTGATCCTTACAGGGATAGAGGATAAGTTATTGTTAAATTTGATTTTCTGGTTAAGGTATGAAACACCTTGTTCCTTTTAAAGTGGTTCTATTTTAATAACTGAATTATTTTTTCATCCTGGTTACTGCTTATTTGTAGTACTGCTACAAATAATGGTGTATTTGTGATTCTTAACCCTGGTGGACTATCTCCATCCGATCTTCTCAATACTCGTATAAATTAAATTTTGATGATCATTTCCTCTAGTTTTAGATTTGTATTTGTTAAGATTCAGTAGGCTTATGAAGACAAAGAGGATTAAATTGAAAAAAAAATGTTCTTCCTGCTGCTGATGAATATAATAAATGGAACATTTTTTTACAGTAGGTTACCTTTTGGTATATCAAAAATACTATGCTTCATTTTTGCCATTCAAGTGATCAACAAGAATCCTCAACTCCTGCACAATCTCACACTTGGCTACAACATCCATGACAACTATTTGAACACACTTGGCACTTCCGATGCCTTGCTGGACATGCTTTCTACTGGACAAGATAATGTTCCAAACTACAGATGTGGAAAGAAGGACAACCTTTTGGCTATTCTTGATGGAGCTGCCAGAGACATCTCCTTCCAGATGTCAACACTAGTAGGACCCTATAAAGTTCCACAGGTTTGTGTTTGCATTTTTCTATCTGGTAATGTGATTGGGGTGGTAGTGGGTGGGTGAGTGATAGATCCAACCATATCTCACGGAACTCAAGAGTTGTTTTTCATCCTGGCCATTGTAGGTGCCATAGCTATGGATTGTTATCTACGGTAGGGAGATTGAAGCAGCCATATCTTCTCATGATACCATCCCCATTGTTTGGGGGGCATCTGTTTCATACTTGTGAAGGTGAGGAGAGGTTCTGTATCCAATCAAATGGTTTTCTATACAAAATGAAGGTGAAGCAGTGTTGGGAAGCTCACATGCTGTATATAAAGCTAAAGGTAAAGGTTCCCCTCGCACATACGTGCTAGTCGTTCCTGACTCTAGGGGGCAGTGCTCATCTCTGTTTCTAAGCCGAAGAGCCAGCGCTGTCTGATGATGATTCCGTGGTCATGTGGCCGGCATGACTAAACACTGAAGGCGCATGGAACACTGTTACCTTCCCACCAAGATGGTCCCTATTTTTCTACTTGCATTTTTACATGCTTTCCAACTGCTAGGTTGGCAGAAGCTGGGGCAAGTAACGGGAGCTCACTCCATTACGCGGTGCTAGATATTTGAACCACCAAATTGCCAACCTTTCTGATCGACAAGCTCAGCATCTTAGCCATTGAGCCACCGTGTCCCCTTATTCTGTATATAATCCTACCCAAAATAATATTTTTGTTCAATGGTGAAACCATCATAGAGTTGTGAAAAGTCGCCCAGTCAGTTAGTTTACTGACAGTTGATTAAACATATATACTGTATCTTACGGACTCCTAGTGCCTACTAGCATTAATTAACCTCTTTTAAATCTTGGTTTGATGTCTGTAAATTGTATGGATGACACAGAAATATGATTTGCATTCTTTATTCTTATTATTTTTACACAATATTTTTCTATTTTTTTTACTGTTTTATATGGCCTTGATAATGTTCTGTGTTTTATATTCAATATGTTGATATCACCTAATCGCTAATCAACAATAAACTATGCTAGTATCTTTATAAGAACTGAGTTGCATTTATTAAAAACGTTTATTTTGGACTTGATCAAACCCCAAACCTAACACTTCACTGCTTATTGTTTTTTCAGATCAGTGATGTACCTGTTTCAGAGGCTCTGAGTGAAAAAAGTCAATTCCCTTTTTTCCACCAGATGTTCCAGAAAAAAGGGATTGAGTACTCAGGAATTGTCCAACTACTTGTCCATTTCAGATGGACCTTGATTGGTCTCTTTGCTTCAGACACAGAAAATGGAGAGAATTTTATGAGGACATTTACTCCTTTGCTTGTCAAGAATGGAATTTGTGTTGTTATATCACAACAGTTCTCAGCAACTGGAAATATAGCATCCCTCAGTGATGCTCTCTCTAAATGGAGACAAGTCAATGTCTTTGTTCACTTTATAGAATATGTTTCCCTGGCAGAGAGAATTCTTCCTTTCCATTTAGCACTTAGACATTTGTCAGGACCCATTGAAGGGAAAGTGTGGGTCATGACAGGCATGGGGCAATTGAATGCGAAAAGGCACAGACTTTTCAAATACATCCATAGTATTTGGACCTTTGCTTTTCAAGGTAAAAACAGGACAAAAGATTATGCCTTTGAACCCAATCTCTTTGTGGAAGGACAGTTTAAAGATCAGTCTTTTCACTGTTTTTTTCCAAAGTATGTCTTCTCTGTCAAAGGCCGGAGAAGATGCACCCAGAAAGCACCATTGGAGACCCAAGAGAAAAAAAACAGAAACCGTGTGACAAATAACCACCGTGTTTACAATGTAGTTAAGACTCTGGCTCATGCTTTGAATACTGCATATTCCTCTAGATCAAGAAGGAGAAGGAAGGAGGATAAAGAGAGTTTGGTGGCTCCAAGGCTGCAGCCATGGCAGGTATGGTTTCCTAACAAGGATCCATCAAACTTAAAATCCTATGTGCAAGGAAGGGAACCATCTCAACTTACTTGTGCTATTAAAGGCCATCAGGTTTGACCAATCTATTTGCTCAGACATAATTTTCCAAAGAATGGGTACCAGTAGTGGGTTTCACTTACCTTCACTACCGGTTCGGAATGCTACCGGTTCGGAACCTTCTGCACATGTGCAGATTGTCTGTGATGACGTCCGGGCGGGTGGGCGGAGCCTCCTGCCACCGCCGCTACTGGTTTGCCTGAACCAGGGCGAACCGGTAGCAACCCACCACTGATGGGTACCATGATAGATAAATTTTGATATTAACACTGCTATTTTTACAAAGGATGTATGCATTTTTAAATACATTTCTATATATATGGATTTGTACTGATAAAGAGAACATTTGTAGTTGCAGGTTTGAACTGTGGGGTCCTTGATGCTCTCTGAGCTTGGTGGTTTTCTTGAAGACATTTCATTACCAAAATAAGTAACATCAGTTATTTGCTATGAGATAGGCAACAAATACTGTACATTCTATGAATGAATGAATGAATGAATGAATGAATGAATGAATGAAGTGAGTGAGTGAGTGAGTGAGTGAGTGAATGTAACATCTGCAGAACAGTTTATATAACCAATCGATAAATGCATCAGTGCTACAAGGGAGTGCGGTTTGCTCACATTGTATATACTAATTGCTTGCCCTGTCTCTGCTGATGGGAATGGAGTTGATGGTTCCTAGAGTAGTTGTAACAGTAAGCTACAGCTGTTTAGTGCCTTGCTTGCCAAAATTGTTCCTTGAATGGGATATTGGTTAGTTCTTGATTGTTGGTTTATTGTTAATCTTGGTATTAATCTTGGCTAGCCTGGGTTTTGATTGCTGGGTTAGGTCTTTCTGTTCCCTTTTTGGCTTGTTGATTGTGTCTTTTGAATGGTATTTAGATAATCAGAGATCAACCTAGTTTAACATATTGCCTAGTTTGACAATAAAACCTCTGCAAGAAAACAACCAAGCTCAGAGAGCACCAAGGATCCCATATGGGTTTGTAATTAGAATTGTAGAATGTTACCTTAACAAATTTCAAGGCACTCCTTTCTCTCTGCAGGAATCCTACTTAAAGCTTCTCACTAGATATTCTCATTAATATTCTTATCTAGCTTAATATCCCTCATCCATTGCATCAGTTTTCTTCTTTTAGAGAACTAAATCATCAAGATATATTTTAATTTTTATACAGGTAGTCCTCAACTTACAACAATTCATTTAGTTATCATCCAAAATTACAATGACATTGAAAACAGAGTTTGTCTAAAGCTAGTTCAAAATTTCATCACAAAATCATATTTTATCAACCCTACCTATCTCTATTAATGATAATATAGAGCAGTAGATGACCAAGAACTAATTGTTATTCATAACTATTCAGTTTTATCAGAAAGATTGAAAATCATTTGAATACAATTTTAAAGACAGACTTTATCCATTTAATTATTGCATCATCTAGTCCTAAATTAACTAGCTTCCTAATCATCACATCAGGAAGTAGTTTGTTAATACTTTGCTAAAAACAAGTTATAATAGATTCCCACTATCTATTAAGGAAATGCAATGATATGTGGAAATGACCTTGTGGATGGTGGAAGGGAAAGTGAGGCTAGAAATGATCATATAATCACAATGTCCTACCTGTTAATGACTACTTCAGCTTCAACCGTAACGAGCTCACAATAGATACAAACTTAATGTAAACTGATCCAAACTTGATTGCAAAAAATTCGACTTCAGCAACAGAGTGGTCAATGCCTGGAATACATTATCCGACTCTGTAGCTTCTTCACCAAATCCCAAAACCTTTCACCTTAAATTAAATAGAACAGAATAGAATTTTTTCTTGCCCAAGTGTGATTGGACACAAAAG
>QLTV01000222.1:164373-179680 GCA_003457575.1 Thermophis baileyi
ATAACTACTCAGTTTTATCAGAAAGATGGAAAATCACTTGAACACAATTTTAAAGACAGACTTTATCCATTTAATTATTGCATCATCTAGTCCTAAATTAACTAGCTTCCTAATCATCACATCAGGAAGTAGTTTGTTAATACTTTGCTAAAAACAAGTTATAATAGATTCCCACTATCTATTAAGGAAATGCAATGATATGTGGAAATGACCTTGTGGATGGTGGAAGGGAAAGTGAGGCTAGAAATGATCATATAATCACAATGTCCTACCTGTTAATGACTACTTCAGCTTCAACCGTAACGAGCTCACAATAGATACAAACTTAATGTAAACTGATCCAAACTTGATTGCAAAAAATTCGACTTCAACAACAGAGTGGTCAATGCCTGGAATACATTACCTGACCCAGTTGTTTCTTCCCCAAACCCCAAAAACTTTAACCTTAGATTATCTACCGTCAACCTCACCCCATTCCTAAGAGGTCTGTAAGGGGCGTGCATAAGCGCACAATCATGCCTACCATCCCTGTCCTAATGTACCCATATATTCATACTTCTTGTACTCATAATCATGCTTGTACTATTATATATATATATATACAATCATGTTTATACTTTGTCTATACTTTGCTTGTAATCATATATGCTTGACAAATAAATAAAATTAAATTAAATATAAGGCTGGTGGTGGTGGGGAAGCCTATAGCTGTATAACAGCAAAGAAGAACAGTCATAAAGGATCCTCCCAATTTTTCAGGCTATAGAATAGTTGGTGAGAGATTTGTATTTTCAGACTTGGAAAATTCAATGTAATCTTACAATAATGTAGAATTAACTCATCTGGTCATGTTTTCCATCTGGTCTACTTGGGAAACATTAGCCTGACAACCAGGGGTGAAATTCAGCAGGTTCTGACAGGTTCTGGAGAACCGGTAGTGGAAATTTTGAGTAGTTTGGAGAACTGGCAAATACCACCTCTGGCTGGCCCCAGAATGGGGTGAGAATGGAGATTTTGCAGTATCCTTCCCCCAGGAGAGTGGTGAGAATGGAGATTTTGCAGTATCCTTCCCCCAGGAGTGTGGTGAGAATGGAGATTTTGCAGTATCCTTCCCCCAGGAGAGTGGTGAGAATGGAGATTTTGCAGTATCCTTCCCCCAGGAGTGTGGTGAGAATGGAGATTTTGCAGTATCCTTCCCCCAGGAGTGTGGTGAGAATGGAGATTTTGCAGTATCCTTCCCCCAGGAGTGGGGTGGGAATGGAGCTTTTGCAGTATCCTTCCCCCAGGAGTGGGGTGGGAATGGAGATTTTGCAGTATCCTTCTCCTGCCATGCCCACCAAGCCATGCCAGCCACAGAACCGGTATGGAAAAAATTTGAATTTCACCCCTGCTGACAACTTTCTTTTTGACAAAGCCATGCTTTCTGGTAATCACCCTATTGTTCTGAAGGAATTGCCACAAAGAAAAGGGAGTCTAGATATTCTCCAAAGCACCTGAAGGCAGGACAAGAAGCAATAGATGGAAACTAATCAAGGAGAGAAGCAACCTAGAACTAAGAAGAAATTTCCTGACATTTTAGAACAATTAACCAGTGGAACAACTTGCCTCCAGGAGTTGTGAGTGCTCCAACACTGGAAGTTTTAAAGAAGAGATTGGACAACCATTTATCTGATATGATATAGGGTTTCATGCCTAAGCAAGGGGTTGGATTAGAAGATCTCCAAGGTCCCTTCCAACTCTGTTATTCTGTTATTCTATTATTCTGAATTCATGAATAATCTCTTTATATGTTTGTTCAATTTACTTGTCATCTGCTCTAGAATGTTCCCAATAATTGAAAAAATATGATATTTTGTCAACATATATTTAGTAAATATATGATTGACAAATTTTGCTGAACCATTTTTTTTTACTTTTGAAGATAGTGGTGACACTTGTGCTCCTAACTAAGAATTTGTAAGTTAAATAACTGCAGAAGAAAGACTCATACCTGAAAAGATCACAGAAACCATGTTTTCTGCTTTTAAAATTCCTGGATTTTTCAATTCTAGTTCCACCCCTTTCTGGAGAAGAATCAATTTTGCAATCTTTCTCAAATGAAAATATACCTGGACAAAAATGGACGTCTAGCATCAGATCTGAATATCATGACTTTGGTGGTTTTCCCCAAGAAGGATTCCCTCATGCTGAAACTGGGAAGTTTTGAAAAACAGAGACTTATTATCAACCAAGAACCTCTTTCTTGGCTAAAGTTGCTGAACAAGGTGAGTGAAATATCAATGTCTTTTCTCTGTTTCCAAACCTTTAGAGCCCATGTAAAGACCTGCCTCAGCTATCTTCTCAGGAAAGCATGACTCTTGAAATGGTACTATCTGAAAAACCCATGCAAAGCATTAAACTATTTTTCCCTCTTCAAACCCCATCCCAATCCCCTAGTCCACAGTAGCCAATAACATGCCGCAAAAGTGTTTTGAGAACTCTGAGACATTAACTTGATAGCAGGTCACTCTCAGGACACTGTGACCTTGGTAAGCTGGCTCCAGCTGGAAGGAAGCCCATCCAGCTGCCCTCCCCAATCCCACGCGTTACAGCAAAAGCAAAAGCATGCAAGGAATCCGGTTCCAGCAACCTGCCCCCTCCAAAATGGCAGCATCCCTTCGGGGACCTGACAGCCCATTTCAAATGGGCTAAGTCTAGTCACCAAGGTGGATGACCTTCATTGAGAACTGAATGTGCGGAGTAGAAGAACTTACAATTTTCTTAGATGGCTTTGGAAACTTCAGCATTACTGACATCTGGTCCTTCAGAGACTATAATGTGGAACACTGTTTTAGCTGATTCAGCTATGTCCAATATGTGATATGGAATTATTCTTTAAGACACAGCTCGTGGCCCTTTTGTGTCCCCTCTGCAGTCTGGTACCTCTGTGAGGGGAGAATAATGTTGTCAAGCCTGAATTTGATTTGGGTGTGGGATTGTTTGTATCTTTGGGTATTCTAATATGAATTCAGTTTGACATAGTTTGGAGCTGAAGGAGGATAGAGCTCTCAGTCATAACATCATAGCTAGCCGATGAGTCACACACATTCAAATGGCTGAGTGACCGGAGGAGGGGGAGAGAAGTCACCAAGCAACCAGCTTCCATCTTGGTTGGACAATGTGACAGTTTGTTTTGGAAACTTGAGAATCTGAAACTTATATTGGGGTGAAAAGCCCGGGAACTTCAGTACTGGCTTTTCACCAGTTAGTGCCATTATGGTGTATCTAAATAAATTTGTACTTTGAGAAAACGGAATGCCTCAGAGTTCAATTTATGATGGATGCATTACTTGGAACCTGAGAATATTGTGGGAACCTGAGACCTACAATATTTGTTGCTGTTGTAACCTTCACATGCCCTTCTAGCACAGTAATTTTTTTTGGGTGGGTGAGCTCAGATGGATTCAATATTGACATTAATTGCCTGGTGCAAGTATAAAGGAAAATTTGTAATCAGCATGTGCATCTGATGAAATGGTAGCTGACATGGACACCGTAGTCCCCTATTTGCCAAAATGAGGGGGGCTGAGGTTGTGGGAAAAGAGGAAGTGTACACTTAAAGTACATGTAAAAATAATCATGTTGTAACATTGAGGTTAAAGGAATGGAAAACTGCCCCTGTTGCTATGACAGTATGGAGAGATTCAGAAAATCATATGATTTGTGGTTTTAAGGTACAAAAGACAAAGTTGAATAATGGGAGGTTGCCAATAGGCCTCAAGCCGTCCTTTTTGACTGCTTGTCCAACTGACCCTCATTGCAATGTGATGTAAGTGCCTACAGCAAAGGCTTTATGTTTGCTGTTAAGGAATTGTGCAGAGTAACCTCTGGGCCCTGAAGGTTTGCACAGTTCACCGTAATGTTGCAGTAGATATAAGTAATGGTTCAGTCAATAAACAGATATGTTAAAGTGTATAAAAGTAGTTTACTCAAAGAGATAGCACAGTCCAAATAACAGTCTGAATCATACACGTTCAATCAGTCAGTATTCAGAAGTACAGTAGTCTTCTTACCAGCCTTTCTTTGTCTTAATCAGCAAACAAAGAAGTACAAACAACTATCACAGATAGTTAGCTACACACAGAGCTTACTCTCAGACACAAAGTCACTTCAGCAATGAATCAGCAAAAGAGAGAGAGAACTAACCATGTTCTCTAGCTCCCTCTTATGGCCGTAACTGCCAGTCAGAATGCAACAATGCATTTAAAGTAATATTACATATATACATATAAACAGTGATTCGTGACTTGTTTATATTAACCAACCCAACCGTTTGGACAGAGTCCTAACATTTGCTATGCTTTAAATTCTAATAAACCTCTGAATCTTAAAGTGAGACTTTTGTGGTGTGCTGTCTGTTCAATTGTTATTAAGTGCAGCTATGCTCAAGATTCAGTTTTTCCCTGACACCTCCATAAAACTAATCAAGAGGCCCTCAAGTGCTGGGGATTTTGGTGCAAATATGATATCTTCCAGTTCATTTGCTTCTTGCCCACAAATAGCAAAGAAGGCAATTCTGTTGATCTGTATGTGAATTCAGATTTGGTCTGAATCAATAAAACAAGAGTCAAGACTGGCTAGAGATTCTGTTGATTGCAATGGGAAAAAAGCTTCAGCTTGTCTTGGTTGGTGACCATGTATCCTGAAAGGACAAGTTCATAGTCTGCAAGATTTATCCATGCCTGTCTTTTACCCATTGAGATGGTGCAATTGGCTTTTATTTATTTATTTATTTATTTATTTATTTGTTTGTCAAACATGTACAAGATAGCAGGTATAGGTATAAACATAAACATAATCAGAGTGAATACAGATAGATGAGGACAATAGGACAGTAGGACAGGGATGGTAGGCACGCTGGTGCGCTTATGCACGCCCCTTACAGACCTCTTAGGAATGGGGTGAGGTCGACAGTAGACAGTCTAAGGTTAAAGTTTTTGGGGTTTGGGGAAGAAACCACAGAGTCAGGTAGTGAATTCCAGGCATTGATCACTCTGTTGCTGAAGTCGTATTTTCTGCAGTCGAGTTTGGAGCGGTTTACATTAAGTTTGTATCTATTGTGTGCTCGTCTATTGTTGTGGTTGAAGCTGAAGTAGTCATTGACAGGTAGGACATTGTGGCAGATAATTTTATGAACTACATTTAGATCGGTTCTAAGGCGACGTAGTTCTAAGTTGTCTAAGCCCAAAATTTCAAGTCTTGTGGAATAAGGTATTGTATTTTAACATTGTGAATAAAATAAAAATAAAAAATTGAAAAGACTTGGTGGCTAAAAGTGCATGAGGCTTCAAGATCTGGGAGTTTAATGTCTTTAGTTCTGGATAGCTGGTGCAGAGTTCAGCTGCACAGACAATTATATGGGAACCCAAGGTGGCCCATATAATACATCTGTTGCATAGGCTGCACTGGAAGCTGCTTTGCTTCCAGGTCCAACTCAATGGATTTGGATCCATCTTACTTGAGGAATGTTCTCATTCCAATGGATTGGCCTGCCCCACTCATGCCGGCAGAAGAGGCCAGCTAAGGACCTTGTCTGTCAAAGAATTCTGACCGTATGTTCTTATCTTACAAGAATCCTTTCTGCCATGGCTCCCACCCTCTGGCCTTCCAGAAGATCCCCACTCCAAGTGGCCCCTATTTTAACCAATTTTCTATTAATTCTAATGCTATATTTTAATGCTTATATTGTTGTTTTCATCATCTTGTAAATGACATAATAGGTGTACATATTTAATAAATAAATACACATTTCCTATATATGTATTAATTGGGAGATGGTTTTGGACTACTGTCAAAGGGGAACGGCTTTCTAATGTTTTCTATAGTTCAAAAGAATTTTTTTTCAGATTCTACCAATCAAAAGGTACCTCATCATAGTTTTATTCTATTTTATTAAATGTAGAAAAGAAATTAACAAATCTTTTCAAGTATTTTTTTTCTAAAATTTAATATGAATAGGAGGACATCATACTTTTAAATCATGCATATAGGAAGAATGAATGTATGTTAATATGGGCATAAGAAGGAACTCACTGGTTGCAATGTAATGCTTAAATCTTTTCTCATTTCCATCCCCGCAGACTTTATTAAATTAAATGGGGGGGGGGGTTAAACTTTATTGCAATATGATATCCCAGAAACAAAGAGAGAAACTAAATAAACATCTTCCAGTAATTATATCATCCATATCTCTTTGGAACTGATCTGAAAGGATAGAATTGAAATAATCTGATATGCCAGAAGGAAAGGGAGGAATTAAATAAGCAATCTGCCTGTAATGGCATCTCCTGCAACCATTAGGAAGTAATCAAATATTTCATATTTACCTAAGTGAATCCCAGAGACTATGTGGCTAATGTTCAAGTCTACATCCATTTTCCATGGATGATTACGTCTAACAATTTTTTTTGGGGCATGCCTTGTTTTCCTGCTCAGTCTCTTCCTCAGTCCAAATGTGTGGAAAACTGTCAACCTGGATTTGTCAAGCAGAAGCGAGAAGGAGAGCCAGTTTGCTGCTATGACTGCATTCCTTGTCCAGAGGGGACCATCTCTATTCAGGAAGGTGGGTGACACCAGAGAAAAGGACAGGTTTTGTGAAAGCATTGTAATGAAAGTGCAAGTTAAAAGACAGATTGAAGCTCTAATTTTTCTTGTTTATTTTCAAGCTGCACAATTTCTTATCTAAAGGAAAGAATAGCAAAAACACCTTGAAGGAAAGGTCGGGAAGAGATTGGGGAAGCTTTAGTATTTTACAGTACTACTATACTGACTCCAGAAGTTGTGAATGGAAGTTTTAAAGAAGAGATTGGACAACCATTTGTCAGAAATGGTATAGGTTTCCTGAGCAGGGGAACAGCAGATTTCCTGAGCAGAGGGTTGGACTAGAAGACCTCCAAAGTCCCTTCCAACTCTGTTATTTTGTTATTCTGTTATACTCCCAGGGAAAATATCTGTTCTCCATTTTAGTTTGGATGTATCGGGCCAGATGTATCTTTCAAGAAATATCTGAGTTCTTTGAAATTTGAGGAGTTGTCTTCATTCCATCTTCTGGAAGCGTTATTACAATGCACTCCACATGGGCCTCTTCTTCAGCATCATTGAGAAGGTGGTGTTGGTCCACAATGAGATGGTATGGACAGATGGGTGCACCTCATTAAACCCATAATACCACTACTCTCAAGTAGCCATATCAGATTATTTGCAAGTCTAGCTTTCTCTGCCCACCAACTATATATGACAGGGTAGGCATTCTCCATGTCCAGTATATTAAGAAGTACCATTTGGAATGAGGAAGTGTGCCTAGAAATATTAACTGGTTCTAACTCCAATAATGGTTCTGCACATTACACAGGAAACCATTCAGGTCCTTGGAATTTCCTACTTTCATAGAATTTATATATTTTTAGAACAATGGTGTTCTTATCTTTGTCTGTGGAGATGTTCAGAATTGCATCTCGGAAAATGTCCCTGTTGTCTCAAGAAGGTCTTTCTTGAACAGCCAAAGAACAGAATGTAAAAAAAAAAATATTGCTTTTTGGTTTTCACAGATATGGAAAAATGCACCAAGTGTCCAGATGATGAATATCCAAATGAAGACCGAATCCAGTGTATCTCTAAAGTTATAACCTTCCTGTCTTATGAAGAACATCTGGGCATCATCTTTGTCTCTCTTGTTGTATTTTTTTTCCTAACCACAGGCCTCATTCTAATCATATTCATTAAATACCTAGAAACTGCCATTGTCAAAGCTAACAACCGGGACCTCTCTTACATCCTTCTGGTTTCCCTCCTGCTTTGCTTCTTGTCTTCTTTTCTCTTCATTGGTCAGCCAAGGAAAATCACCTGCATTCTCCGACAAATACTTTTCAGCATCATCTTCTCAGTTGCCATTTCTTGTCTCTTGGCCAAAACCATCACGGTGGTGCTGGCTTTCATGGCCACAAAACCAGGAAACCAAGTGACGAGATGGTTGGGGAAGACCTTGGGCAACTCCATCATCCTTTCTTGTTCTGCTGTCCAAATTATGATCTGCTCCATCTGGCTGGGAGTTTCTCCCCCATTCCCTGATGTTGACCTCCACTCTCAGCCAGGAGTGGCCATCCTGCAATGCAATGAAGGCTCTGTTGTCATGTTCTACATCACCCTCAGCTATCTGGGCTTCCTGGCTGCCATCTGCTTGACAGTGGCTTTCCTGGCCAGGAATCTCCCTGCAGCCTTCAATGAAGCCAAGCTGATCACCTTCAGCATGCTGGTCTTCTGCAGCGTCTGGATTACCTTTGTCCCTACCTACCTGAGCACCAAAGGGAAATTCATGGTAGCTGTTCAGATCTTCTCCATATTGTCCTCCAATGCTGGGCTGCTGGGCTGCATCTTCATCCCCAAGTGTTACATTATCATTCTGAGGCCAGACCTGAATACAAAGGAGCATCTAACAACCAGAAGAAATGTGAAAATGTGATACAGAGAAATTTCCACTCTCATCATATTCCAACAGGCCAAACCTAAAAAATGGTCCAGGCTGTTCTCCACTCATCAGCAGGACAATGTTTTTGCTTGAAATAATTTGGCAAGATGACTGGTTGATAATGTACAAATACAAGATGGCTACTAAGCTCTTTTAAGCAGTCAAGGCAGCATATCTTTCTTCTTTCCTTATCCCATCTGAGACCTGAAATGCCATATCTAGCTATTTGAAACATGACACTTGTCCAATGGGAATCTTGTGGGTATTCCAGAAATTATTTGTGGGAGAAGACTTTAAAACTTTGATTATTTTGGTTTTATCACAGTTTATGGAACTCTTTGTAGGGTTGGATCCAAGATTTCAGCATCATCAGCATAAGGAATGTAGAGAGACAACTCCCAACCAATTTAGGAGGAGAAAAATTTGGATCATGCAACTGGTCACCTAAATTAATATATAGAAGTTAAACTAGAGAGGACCTACAGAATGGGATGATTGAATGTTTCATGGATGTGGTGTGACAGAGGCAGGTATAAACCCCCAGTCAGAAATTGGGATAATTCATACATCTCTATTTTTTTCTTGTGAATCCTGCAGTGATATCTAGTGGACATTGGGAGATGAAGATGGACCCTGGCCTGATCTAGGAGACCTGATTTCTGGCCATCTTGCCCATCCTTTCTCTGAAAATGGAATAAGAAAAAGGAAATGCTCTATAGCAATAGCACTTAGACTTATATACCGCTTCACAGTACATTTACAACCCTCTCTAAGTGGTTTAAAAAGTCAGCATATTGCCCCCAACAATCTGGGTCCTCATTTGACTGACCTCAGAAGGATGGAAGGCTGTGTCAACCTTGAGCCAATGAGGATCGAACCCCTGGCAGTCATCAGAATTAGCCTGCAATACTGCATTCTAAGCATTGCGCCACCGCGGCTCCTACAAATTGTAGAGTAGAAGAATAAAGGGCCTGAATGTCCCTTGTTTATGTTTATGTTTATTTGTATTTCTATGCCGCCCAACTCCCGAGGGACTCTGGGCGGCTTACAACAATATAAAAAAACTTGTTAAAATATAAAAAAACTATTAAAAAGAGACATAATAAAACATTTAAAAACAGTTAAAAACTCATACACACCGTTTCATGGCCGGATCTCAACAAATTGCAGAAGCGAGATCAACGGCCCCAAGCCTGCCGGAAGAGCCAGGTCTTCACCACTTTCCGGAAGGCCAGCAGGGTGGGGGTAGTCCAGATCTCATGAGGTAACTGGTTCCAGAGGGCCGGGGCGGTCTCGAAGATAACCTGGCCCTGAGCCATATAGGGCTTTAACGGTAATAACCAACACCTTGAATTGTGCCCGGAGACCAATAGGGAGCCAGTGCAGCTCGCGGAGGATTGGTATAATATGGGTGTACCTAGGTGCACCCACGACAGCTCTCACAGCCGCATTCTGGACCAACTGTAGTCTCCAAACACTCTTCAAGGGTAGCCCCATGTAGAGCGTGTTGCAATAATCTAACCGTGAGGTGACAAGGGCATGAGTGACTGTGAGGAGAGCCTCTTGATTTTATTTCTCCAATGTACAGCTGACCTGAAAAAGAATGAAAATATGACATTAACAATGCACAGTAGTGTGATCTGCTTTGCTTGCCACACATCTCATCTGGGTTCCATAAATCAGAAACTCAATGCTGGTAGACTCTGTATGATCCGAAACCACCAGGTTGGAGATCCGGTTGTCAACTTCGAAATGGATAAGGCCTGTGGCAGCCATTTTTTCAATTTCTCAGCTTGACACACTTTGGGGGGGGGGGAAGCTCTGGAATGTCAGACCAGACATCAACAACTTACTATCTCATGGGAACCAACAAGTGCTGGCCAGAGACTGGAAGAGATTACCAAAGAGATGCCAGAACACCTAAATGGACAATGTGACCTGTGACAAGGAGGGAGGGAGCTGTCTATTCTTTAATTATACTGACAGGCAGGGAATAGCCAGAGCTGGTTTTGTTTTCAAACCTGCCAATATGATGTCTGTAGAGATTCTCAGTCATCCAGGTCATGGTTGTCCCAAAGGTGCTTTTTCAGGAGGCAACTGGACTTTCTTGTTTTTTCTTTTGAAGACGTTTTGCTTCTCATCTAAGAAGCTTCTTCAGCTTTGACAGGATAGCTGTCTACAAGGAATATAAATCCTTCCATTCTCAACTATCCTGTCAGACCTGAAGAAGCTTCTTGGATGAGAAGCAAACCATCTTCAAAAGAAAAAAACAAGAAAGTCCAGTTGCCTCCTGAAAAAGCACCTTTGGGACTGCCAATATGATGTACTCAGTAAACCAGTCCTTTGAGAAAGCTGAAAGTCTTGGAGTGCTGAATTGGTTGGATTCATTAGTCGGAACCTTGACACTGGTCTTACTTATGGTTAGCAAGAATGTAGTGGAGAAACCTCTTGTGAATTTTATTTCATTGTTTGATGTGACTTTGCTATATATTCCAGGATTCACATCTCAATAGGAGGGAAGGGATGAGCTTCAGCTCTATAGACTTTCAGCTTTGGGTAGATACAAATATTGTGTTGATTGGGGACACTAGAACACAACCTCTCCAGTGTCTGGCTAGTCTTGCTGATCCTGGAGTAAATTTCTTTCTCCAAAGACCCATTGCTCAAAATGATTTTAGGGGCTGAAACACAAGATGATTTACAAGGAGGTAGAATATAGAATATAGAATAACAGAGTTGGAAGGGACCTCAGAGGTCTTCTAGTCCAACCCCCTGCTTAGGCAGGAAACCCTACACCACTTCAGACAAATGGTTATCCAACATCTTCTTAAAAACTTCCAGTGTTGGAGCATTCACAACTTCTGGAGGCAAGTTGTTCCACTGATTAATTGTTCTAACTGTCAGGAAATTTCTCCTTAGTTCTAAGTTGCTTCTCTCCTTGATTAGTTTCCACCCATTGCTTCTTTTTTTCATTGCTAGGTAGATTAGTCAACAGCCCCAAAACTTGTTTTACTACTTTTAATGGGAGACCTGTGTGATGTAGGAGATGACCAGGTTGAACCTGAGGGAAGGGTCAAACACATCATCAGTCATGAGTCCCTTCGTGCTCATAAGAGATCTCAATCCAGCCCACTTTGAATTCCTTTGACTCTTATCTACCGCCAATTTCTTTTGGCTGTTAGTAGTTCAGATTCTTGTAGAGAACTTAACTTGCAATAAATCTTTATACCCATTTGAACTGCCTGGAGCTCCTGATTTCCCTGGCCATATGAGACATGCTAAAAGTCAACACAATTCTCTCTACCAAAGCAAATGTGTGAGAGAAAAGATTAGAGTTTTAAAAAGGATTTATACTAAAAGAAAAAAAATTGGAGGGAGTGATTTCAATTTAGTGAGTTAATCAGAGTTAGTTGGAATTTTATTTGTCTGACGGAAAATGAATTTTAAAATATGTTAAGAAGAAATTTTTTAAAAAGATGTATTAGATCTTAGAAATGTTTTTAAAGAAAAGTTTAGTGTTTTAAAATGGATGAAAAAAAGTATTTTTTTCCTTTAAGTTTAAAGAATCTGAAAGAATACAGTGAATTTTGTTAATATCACCTCACCTCACGAGGTGGCGCAGTGGTTAGAGTGCAGTACTGCAAGCTACTTCAGCTGACTGCTAGCTGCAGTTCGACAGTTCAAATCTCACCGGCTCAAGGTTGACTCAGCCTTCCATCCTTCCGAGGTGGGTAAAATGAGGACCCAGATTGTTGGGGGCAATATGCTGACTCTGTGAACCACTTAGAGAGGGCTGTAAAGCACTGTAAAGCGGTATATAAGTCTAAGTGCTATTGTTATTGCTAATATATATCTATATATATAAAAGCGAAATGGCACTCATGCATCATCACAAAATCTCCAGAACCGTAAAGGCTACAAACTTGAAATTTGCCAAGTATGTTTGTGTTTGCTTGTAGGTAAAGACTACAGACTTGAAATTTGCCACGTATGTTCCTTTTGGCTTCTAGGTGCTCACTAAGAAAGGATTTTTCAAAATGACCATCAGAGCATTAGTATTTCCTATGTTATTATTAACACGCTGTGACGCTAAGGAGTTCTACTCCCCCTCCCCACCTGAAAATAAATCTGTTCCAAATGCAAAACACAAGCAGAGGAGAGGAGTTTCAGTTTTACTTTCACAGCAGCAAGCAGCTTTACTACAGAACAGTTGATCTAAGCCAGCAAGGCTGAGGGAGAGAAGGGCAGAGGAGAGGCCGATCATAACTACTCATTAATTTTCAAGCTGTAAGTGTCAATTTATCAAGGCCGGTCACATAGTTTTGTAGCAGAGCACGGGGATTCAGCTAGTATTTTATAAAGATTATTAAGTGCAAACAGAAATATAATATATATATTATTTTCACAGCAAGGAAAAAGCAGAAATGGTTAAACCGATTGCTTTATTCAAAGAGGAGAATATATTTAATTATGTTTTTTTTTAATTTGGAAATCACTTCTGGATTTTGTGCTTGTGATAAAAAAAAAATGAAAGCTTGACTTTGGTTTTGCCAATTAGATAGACTTGTTGTTATACAAATGGCTAGTTATATACTAATGTGTAAAAGTAAAAAGTTGAGGTTGTAATGTTGTTATCTTTTATTGTGCTAAAAAAGAGTCAGAAGTCATTTTTTTTCTTTTTCCCCTTGTATCCCATATTTTCTTTTCCCCTCTCTTTTTCCTTCCCCTAATTTCCTATTTCTATTTTCCTTTATATTTTATACTTGGATAAAACAATAAAAGTTTTTTTAAAAAGAAATATCAGTTACCCAAAGAGATGGAGGACTTATTTTCATTGCATGCATTCAAGTAGAGGCTGAGCATCCATCAGTCAAATGATTTCCTTTCCTGAGCAGGAGGTGCAGCATTATTGGCCCCTGGAAATTCTTGAATACTATGAATGGAAGATAAAATAAAAGTTATGAAGAGAGATGGAAAGAGTCTTCAGAAAACACGTTGGCATTCTTTAGAACCTGAAAAGGTACCACAAAATGGTGCCATGAGGAAGAAGGACCAAAGTTCTCTTTTATTCCAGAGTATGAGATGACTCTCCTAATCCTTCAAGCAGTTGGACAATGGAACCCATGAAAGAGGGAAGGGCATTGACTATCTTTCATACATGGAGGGAAGTAAGCAGTGGGGTACCACAAGGTTCCGTCTTAGGCCCAGTACTCTTCAATATCTTCATAAATGACTTAGATGAAGGAATAGAAGGGGAACTTACCAAATTTGCGGCAGGAATAGCCAACACCCTAGAAGATAGGCTCAAGGTCCAGATGGATCTTAACAGACTTGAATACTGGGGCCTATCTAACAAAATGAAATTCAATGTAGAGAAAAGTAAAATCTTACACTTAGGCAAGAAAAACCAAAAGTACACATATAGACTGGGTGAAACCAGGCTTAATAGCAGTAACTGTGAGAGGGATCTTGGAGTCTTAGTGGACAACCAATTAAATATGAGTCAACAGTGTGCGGCAGCAGTCAAAAAAGCCAATGCGATCCTAAGTTGCATTAACAGAGGGATTCAATCAAGATCACGTGAAGTACTAATACCACTCTATAAAGCCTTAGTAAGACCACACCTAGAATACTTCATCCAGTTTTGGTCACCACACTATAAAAAAAAGATGTTGAGACTCTAGAAAGAGTGCAGAGAAGAGAAGCAAAGATGATTAGGAGACTGGAAACTAAAACATATGAAGAACGGTTGCAGGAAATGGACATGGCTAGTGAAGAGAAGGACAAGGGGAGACATGATAGCAGTGTTCCAATACTTGAGGGGCTGTCACAGAGAGGAGGGGGTCAACCTATTTTCCAAAGCACCTGAAGGCCAGACAAGGAATAATGGATGGAAACTGATCCAAATCCTGCAACTGTTCTTCATACATTTTTTTTGTCTCCAGGCTTTTAATCATCTTAGTTGCTCTTCTTTGCACTTTATCCAAAGTCTCAACATCTTTTTTTGTAATGTGGTGACCAAAACTGGATGGAGTATTCCAAGTGTGGTCTTACTAAGGTTTTATAAAGCTTCTTGCTTTCTTTGGAAGAGGTCCTCCCATGTGGAAGTCTCTCCTCCCCACCCAGGAGTTACTATGGGCAACATTCTCTTGTGCATGCTCCTTTTGGTCTCTGAAGTTGAGCTGAGAAGCTATGAGATGGTTAGCTTCTCCCTTGTGTTCTGCATGTGATGCAGGGGTGGGTTCTAACTTACCTCGCTGCCGGTTCGCTTCCTCCCGCGCTACTTGGCTGCGTGCCATGTGGCCGCGCTGCACGGGCGCGCGCATGCGCAGTGCTGAAAATTTGCAAAAAATCCCAAAAAACAAGAGCCAAAAAACAAGATGGTGGCGCATGCGCAGTGCCGGGGACTCGGCTTCTGCACATGCACAGAAGAAGAAGAAAATAGTAAAAAATTCCAAAATAATAATAATAATAATAATAATAATAATAATAAAGATGGCGGCGTCCACGGACTGGCACCGACCGAACCGGCTCCGTGATGCCATCGTGATGTCACCAGCGGGTGGCTACTGGTTCAGGCGAACTGGTCCGAACCTGGAGGAACCCACCTCTGCACCACGGCTCTTAAATACTCAAACCTGCTATCCACAGTTTCCAAAGGAGGAAAATGGGAGCCCAGGCATGTGGCAGTCTCAGCTGTATAACAGCACCAATATATATTTTAGCCAGCATTCTGTTATTCATACCTAACTGTTCAGGAATTCCAGGAGTTTTAGTTCAAGGCACTTGGAGGATATCAGGTTG
>QLTV01000222.1:203285-220616 GCA_003457575.1 Thermophis baileyi
AACAAGAAGAAGAAACCAGAACATCCTCTCCAGAAACCAACACCCAGATAAACAGGGATTAACACCAGACAAACAACCAAGCAGAAGACAATATTAAGTAGTTCCTAATCAAATTAACTACCAAGGAGAAAACTACACTGGCAGGGCAAGCTATTATATGTAAACAAGGAGCAAATCTCACACTCAATAACCTTCATCTATAACTCTAACACAAATATCTGCTGGATATTTGCGCAACATTCCAAGCATCAAGCGCCGATTGCTAGCGAGGTTTCAGACGTGAGAAACTGTAAGATGAGACAGACTTTCAGTGACTAATAGTGTACATTACCGTAAACACTATACAAGTATTTTAATATTGCAGACTTGCAGTATTATAAGTAATACTGATATATAACACTTTTAATTAAGTGGGTGCATTGAATAAACATAACTTTTGAGTTTCAAATAACACTGATTTCGTTGTTGTCTTGGGTGACATCTGTGAAAAAAATTCAGGTGCTCAGGCATGAAAATGTGCCGCTCAAACACTATACTTTCCCGCACACAGTGAAAAAAAATTAGAGGGAACATTGGTTACCGGTCCTTTCCACATCTTCTTATCTTTCCAATTTTCTTATTAAATGTTATTATTTTTAACCATTTAGTCATGTCCGAATCTTGGTGATTATTGTGATGCCAAATATTTCTTTTTTGGGTCTTATTTCTTATTGCCATTGTTTTTATAGCTGTATATATTGGGGGGAGTTTTGCTGGGCTGTAAGCTGCCCAAAATTTGCTTTAAAATGTTCAGCCAGACAAATGTTTTATATATGTATGAAGCCTCCTATTCACCATTTACTATAGCATTCCTGTCTCTCAGTATCAGCTGTCATCAAAAGAAGTTCTTTCTTGAGATGTGAAAGGAGAGACTATTAAAAAATACTTTCTGTTTTCTCAGATACTAAAAAATGCACCAAGTGCCCAGATGATCAATATCCAACTGAGAACAGAGTACAGTGTATTCCCAAAAGAATAATCTTTTTGTCCTATGAAGAGCATCTGGGCATCATCCTGATCTCCTTTGCCCTACTCTTATTCCTAATCACAGGCGTGGTTTTAATCATATTCATTAAATACCTAGAAACTCCCATTGTCAAAGCCAACAACCGGGACCTCTCCTTCACCCTCCTGATCTCCCTCCTGCTTTGTTTTTTGTCCCCCTTTCTCTTCATTGGCCGACCAAGGAAAGTCACTTGTCTTCTCCAACAAGCAGTGTTCAGCGTTGTCTTTTCAGTAGCCGTGTCTTCTGTGTTGGCCAAAACAATCACAGTGGTGCTGGCATTCCTGGCCTCAAAACCAGGGAACAGGATGAGAAGATGGTTGGGGAAGAGCTTGGCTAACTCAATCATCCTTTCTGGTTCTGGTGTTCAAATTTTCATCTGTGCCATGTGGTTGGGGGTTTCTCCCCCATTCCCTGACTCTGATCTCCACTCCCAGCCTGGAGAAATCATCCTGCAGTGTAATCAAGGCTCCGTCACCATGTTTTATGTTGTCCTTGGCTATATGTGTTTCCTAGCTGCCATTTGCTTAACAGTGGCTTTCCTGGCTAGGAACCTGCCTGGAGCCTTCAATGAAGCCAAGCTGATCACCTTCAGCACGCTGGTCTTCTGCAGTGTCTGGATTTCCTTCCTGCCCACCTACTTGAGCACCAAAGGGAAATACATGGTAGCCATGCAAGTCTTCTCCATCTTGACTTCCAATGCTGGATTGTTGGGCTGCATCTTCTTCCCCAAGTGCTACATTATCATCCTGAGACCAGATTTAAACACAAAGGAACATCTAAAGATAAAAATTGAAAATTGATAGTGAAATTGTTTCTTAGGCTCATAACTTTTAATTTTTCATTGGAGTTATTATTGTGCTTGTATGCTTCCTTTGCATTAATTTGACAATTAAGTTTATTAAAAATCAAATAAATAAAAAATATGAAGAGTTTAAGACTAATCAAATTACAATCCAACATAATAATCAAACAGTATAATATATGAATTAATAATTAAAATTGTCATGCAGGTAGGATGGGCAGGCTAAGAAATAAGGCAGTTATATCACCATGAAACAAATGCAAAGGAGAAAAGATTCCCAAAAGAAAGTGAGAAAGAATATGTTGCCCAACATGGGATATATATGGGAATCTAAATATCTTTAAATAGGGTGTCTTTCTTTCTCTATGATTTGTTATTGAATGTAGATGAGGACAGTAGGGCTAGATATCAAAAACATGCAGATGAATCATCCAACACTCTGGATGACCTACACCAGTTATTTTTGCTGGTGGTTTGTGGTCTTGAATCATCACTGTCCTAACATCAAGTGAGGTACTAATACCACTCTATAAAGCCTTAGTTAGACCGCATCTGGAGTATTGCATCCAGTTTTGGTCACCACACTATAAAAAAGATATTGAGACTCTAGAAAAAGTGCAGAGGAGAGCAACCAAGATGATCAGGGGACTGGAGACTAAAACATATGAAGAGCGGTTGCAGGAACTGGGCATGGATCGTCTAGTGAAGAGAAGGACCAGGGGAGACATGATAGCAGTGTTCCAATATTTGAGGGGCTTCCACAGAGAGGAAGGGGTCAAGCTATTGTCCAAAGCACCTGAAGGACAGACAAGGAATAATGGATGGAAACTGATCAAGGAAAGATTCAACCTAGAAATAAGGAGGAACTTTCTGACAGTGAGAACAATCAACCAATGAAACAGCTTGCTCTCGGAAGTTGTGGGAACTTCATTGAGACTTTCAAGAAGAGATTGGACTGTCATTTGTCAGAAATGGTGTAGGGTCTCTTGCTTGAGCAGGGGGTTGGACTAGATGACCTACAAGGTCCCTTCCAACAATCTGTTAATCTGTTAATCTTAATCTGTTAATCCTTTCTGTTGTTGTTAGTTGCGAAGTCATGTCCGACCCATTGCGACCCCATGGACAACGTTCCTCCAGGCCTTCCTGTCGTCTACCATCCCCTGGAGTCCATTTAAGCTCACGCCTACTGCTTCAGTGACTCCATCCAGCCACCTCATTCTCTGTCGTCCCTTTCTTCTTTTGCCCTCAATCGTTCCCAGCATTAGGCTCTTCTCCAGTGAGTCCTTCCTTCTCATTAGGTGGCCAAAGTATTTGAGTTTCATCTTCAGGATCTGGCCTTCTAAAGAGTAGTCAGGGTTGATCTCCTCTAGGACTGACCGTTTTGATCACCTTGCAGTCCAAGGGACTCACAGGAGTCTTCTCCAGCACCATAGTTCAAAGGCCTCAATTCTTTGGTGCTCAGCCTTTCTTATGGTCCAACTTTCACAGCCATACATTGCAACTGGGAAAACCAAAAACCCTTTCTGGATGTAACCCAAAAGCAAAGACCCAACTGCAAAAAAGCATCTGGAAGGTTCAACAACCTCTGTGAAGACTTGATCCAGGGAAGAAAAAAAGAAAGAAAACATCCTCATGCTAGATTGGTCTCTTATCCAAAGAAGTCACATGATACTCTGGTCCCCCAAATGGGAAGCTTTGTGCCTTGTGCCGGGTGAATGGGAAAAGAATCTATGCTGTGGCCTAGAGGTGGAGCTCTTGCCTCACAATCAGGAGGTTGTGAGTTTGATCCTAGGTAGTGGTAGATGTAGGTTCTCCTGCTTGGGCAGGGGGCTGGACTAGATGACCTGCAAGGTCCCTTCCAACTCTGTTAAATATGTTAATATGTTAAATAATGCCAGAAGGACATTCCTGAAATGTCACTATTCAGACTTAACTAGGGAGTTGTAGGGAAAGCCCACCTTCTCCAGACGCTATCTAGAGGAGAACTGTCTTTGCCAATGGTGGGGAAAGGGTTGGAGCTGAAGCCCAAACAAGGGAGCAAGGAGAGCTAGAGATCCATTCCCTGATTTCCCTTCCTTGAAGAAACAACTCTAAGGAGAAGGGAGAAATGGAATGATCCTCTCTCTGCCAGTTAACTCATAGCTGGAGTTGTACTGGGAATAACAATGAGACCCCTCACATCCTGGACACAAATTGTTTCAATTTCTACCTTCAAAAAGACGCTATAGGGCACTGCACACCAAAACAACTAGACACAAGGACAGGTTTTTCCCAAATGCCATCACTCTGCTTAACAACTAATTCCCACAACACTGTCAAATAATTTACTAAGACTGTATTACTATTATTCTTCTCTTCCTTACTAGTATCTAGCTCTTCCCACTTATTACTATAACCATGTTGCTTGTATCTCTCAATTATATTGTTTTTGTTTGTTTTCCTAGTATGATTTGATAGCTTATTAGTAACCTTGACTATAGCAATAGCACTTAGATTTATATACCGCTTTACAGTGCTTTACAGCACTCTCTAAGCGGTTTACAAAGTCAGCATATTGCCCCCAACAATCTGGGTCCTCATTTTACCCACCTCGGAAGGATGGAAGGCTGAGTCAACCTTGAGCCTGGTGAGATTCGATCTGCCAAACTGCTGGCAGCCGGTGATCAGCAGAAGTAGCCTGCAGTACTGCACTCTAACCACTGCGCCACCTCAGCTCTTCACTAAGTGTTGTATCTTTTTATTCTTGATGAATGTATTTTATTTTCCTTATGTACACTGAGAGCATATACACCTAAGACAAGTTCCTTGTGTGTCCAATCACACTTGGCCAATAAAGAATTCTATTTGTGTTCTCAAATGATTCATGAGAGACATCTCTCTATGTTGATTTTCTGTCTAGGGTTTCCATCATTGCCTCTATTCAAAACACCTTGAGATTTCGAATAAGTTGACCAAATAAATCAGACAGACTTGACTAGTTCCCAAGGCCATGGATTCAATTGAAAAAGATTCTGTTGCCTGAAATCTGTATTTTTTAAACTCTAGGCCAGTATTTGTGCTTGAACTAAGCTCTTTGCCCAGCTCATTCTCTTTGTTCACCTTCTTCAGTAAGAAACATCTCCTTATTTCTTCTATTGAGAGATACTTCAAGGATATGTTTTTAAACTGTTGGCAGTCCTTCTTTTCTTCAATACACAGGTTAGTCAATATCTGACTTAAGCAACTCTTTAAGAAAGGACACATATCATGAATGTCCTAGTGTCAAACATCCAACTAGTGAACCCAAATCAAGGAAACACTCTTATCCAAAAGTAAAACTTTATTGGATATTGGTACTGAAGAAACAAAACCAGCTCTGGTTTTCCTGTGCAATTGCTTGCCTAGTTAAGCAATAGCTTCCCCATCTCCCCACCCCTGGCTGATCACTTTGTCCAGTTATGAGATGTCTATTTGTTATGGGAACAGTTCCTCTCTCTCACCAGCACCTATGGTGGTGACCTTGATGGTTTCCATGCTGTCATGATCTCCGCATACATTCTTGGCATTCCAATTCCACCTTCCCTCCCCCCAGTTCATTGGCAAGTTGAAACACATTAAATTTTGAAAGAAGCAAAGAGGATCAATCTTAACACCTAGGCAAAGCTTGGTATATTTCTTGGTATATTACTCAAAGCTTGGTATATTTCTTCACAATTACTTAGGAAGGTATCAACCTCATCTCCTTAATAGCTATATAGAATTCCTATTTCCCTGAGGTCTGTGTAGTACGGGAAGGAAATTAGATATTTATTGGACATTTATCACTTCTAGATATTACAAGTTCCTCATTCCAATGACACATTTTCTTACATAAGCTCCGCATCCTCAAGGTCACCACCATCGACTGACAAAAGCTAAACATTACAAACACAAGTGGAAAGCTACGTCTTCCTCTCTAACGGATCCTTTATGCCCCCCAGTAACCCTCAGAAGGCAGGCTGAGTTCATGTGCTTTCTGGGGAAAATAGAAAAGCTGATTTACAAAAGTACCCATGTCAAATGAACTCTGCCTCAAGCAATTTGTGCTGTGTGCTCTTTGGAAGACCCAGCCTGGATTTGAACCAGAATTTTCTTCTAATAATATGTACCTAAAAATGTCAAACAAAACCAGGACTTGCCTACCAAGTCTGTTTTTCAAAGAGGAGCTTGCAAAAGAGTCATCCAAAGTTGGTCCAAGATCAAAGTATCAGCCAGTCCAAAGGTCTAAGGTTCAAGAGTGAAATTGATACACAGGGATCACATTTGAGCATTAAATGTCATTTCCAGTCTCTTCTATGGGCTGACACTCCTCAGAATGTTGCTACAGCCAACTGTCACTCAGTGGAATCTTTACTCTGTTACTAGGCAACTAACCTAACGGAACTTCCCTTCTGATGCCCTTTTTCCTGGGCCATGACAAGTCAACACTTTAAGAGTCAAAATAAACAACAAAGGGGACAAAGGTCAACCTTGATTTATCCCCTTCTAGATATCACATGGTTTAGTTAGATCACCATTAACCAATTCAAGTCTTCTGCAAGATGTATATTAATTTAGTTCCTTGATTTTCTTTTTCTTTTTTTGCCAAAGTCCATATCTTTCAGGACTTTAAATTCAAATATTTATTTATATATATTTATTTATATATATATACACACACATACATACATACACACACTTTTAAACCACCCATCTCCCTCAAATTGCCAAATTGCTTCCTTTGCATCTAGAAGTATTAAGCCAGCTTATTTTTCATTAAATTGTTGTAAATATTCTGTTATATCCAATATAATTGTCAGGGTTCCAACCGATGCCCTAATACCTAGTTAAATCATGAGCCTCATGCCAGGCTTCAAAAGAAATCCAGTTATTTATTAGGAGCTTCATGTCGGCACAGACCAAATGAAGCCAACTCTGACCTCACTTAACTTATGTCCTGGCTCTGACTCTGTTTCCCCCCTCCCGCTAAGGTGTGTCATCAGTCACATTCTCCAATGAAACAATTTCACGGGTTGTGGAGATCATTCCCCTCCGGCCACTGTGGGTTTCTGTGGAGACGGCCTTGGCTTATCAGTTGGAATGGGCTCTGTTTTGACTGAGATACCAGTTCCTTGATGCAACTGCGAAGTTCGTTTTCCCATCCCCCTTGCCTATGGCAACTCGAGAGCAGGCCAGGGATGCTTTGCGAGTTCACAATAATATTCTCACATTGTCTTTTGTCTTTTAGATAAGAATACACGCTGGTCTTCATGAATAAACTTTTCCCATCAGTTTTCTAATTGATCAGCCAAAATTAGTGTAAATACTTTATAAACATGATTCAATAGGGAAATTGGTCCATAGTTCTTGGGTATCTCTTTAACGGTTACGGTGTTGCCTTGAGATTCAGGCTTCCTTATTAGCATTTTAAACCATGATTAGCATTTTTAACATGACAGTCTCGGCTTCTTTTTTAATGTTAAAAAAAAACACCAAACATTTTCTTCTCTTTTTAGCCAAACCCATTTCTTTGGTACTTGTAAAAACTTGCTTTTTCAGCAAATACTCCACAGTGTACGTATTTTCAAAGTCCTTGAATACACTTGCAAGTTTCAAAAAAGATAGAAACCCAGCAAGGAAACATAAATTTCCCATTTGTGGAATGTTATGTAGAATCAAAGTTTCCTCTGTAACCAATCTCTTATATTGTTTGATCACTTGCTTTCTGATGTATCACAGATATCAAATTTATGCATCATTTGTTTCTGTACCCTATAAAAATATTTGATTCTCCCTTAATAAATGTTTTCTGTTTTGCTTGAATTTCTTAGTGATATCTATCACTAGGTGGGCAAAGTACGGTAGCTCCTTTTCAAAGGTAAAAGTATTTCTCTCAGATTCAGGCATCAAGGTCTTACCAGCTCCAAGCCAATCTCAGGATGCCTAACTTTGGAGCCAACATCTTGAATCTGAAGCAGGATGAAATAAAGCCACCAAAGCATTATAGGTCAGAAGACCATCTTCGGTAGTGGGGACCTTTATGTAACAATGATTGGCTTTGTATTGGATAGTTTTGTAGAACTGGAAATGTGAACAACATGAAGGGACATTTTATCACACTTGGTGGACATGTAAGAAAGCTAAAAAAAATCTGGATCCAAATACATACATTGATACAGAGGATTGCAAAAATAAATGTTCAATTGAAGCCATAACGTTTCCTTTTTAGGATTGATGGATAAACAATTAGAAAATTTCCATGAAAAATTATTTCAATAGAACTCAGCACGGGTAGAGATGTTCTATACAAACTGGGTTCTACATTGGTCCTACATTGCTTAAGCTCAGGACAAGCTGAGAGAAAGCGCATATAGAACATCTGCCTCCCAGCGCTGCTTTATAGTCTTGACTCCACCCCCCACCCCCTTAACCAACATCTGGTGATGTTTCCCTCAGCTGGGCAAACAGTCCCTATCAGCAGAGCTATGCAGTTCAGGTTCCAGCACAGCTGCCATTGCGAATGGCTTGTAAAGCTGAATAATGCTGACATCCCTCCATGCTATTGACTGCCGGCATCGCTGGCTAGAACGCTGACATCAGCTGGGAGGTGCTGACAGGATCCTGGTCTGTCGCGCTGGCCTGATGTCATAGAAACGCAGCCCCGCACCTTAGCTGGACTCCCCCGGTATGGCGAGCCTCGGAATGGACTCAACAATATGATTACTATGATGAGATTACTGTGTGCATAAAGTTGGAAAGATTTAGCATTGCCCACCACAGAATAATGGCTGGTGAAATTGACAGAACTTGAGGAAATGGACAAACTGCTACTGTCAACTCTGAAGCGAACCTAGCTGAAGCCATCTTTTGCTGCCTCATAGTTACCACAGACTCTGAAGGGGGGAAGGGAGGAGGAATAGATAGATTGACTAGCAGCTAAAACAAAAAAAAATTCCTGTGGGAACCAAGGTCATCCCAACAGGTGGCAGTTGAAGGAGGAGAGGAATGACCAAGCAGCCCACCAACTACTTTCTTTGGACAATGTGACCTGTGACATCTGGGAAGGGAAGCATCTGCTCTTTTAATCAGGCTAAAACTGCGGGAAACTTTAGAGTTGGCTTTCACTAGCTGTGCCAATATGATGTATCCAATAAACTTGTTCTTTGAGGAATCTACCTGCCTCGGAGTTCTGCTTTTGGTGGATGCATTACTCGGAATGCTGACAGCTACTTTGATTAGAGAAAGAGCAATATAGATATTTATTGAAAACTGGAAGCTCATTATGGAATGTTGGGGCAAAAATGAAGAACTGAACTTGCAATTTATGGTTTTGATGATCAGCCAGGAAAGAAGAGAATCACAATGTAATCTTAGTGAGAGTGGTTAAAATATAATTGTACTTATAAATGCTGTGAAGAATATTGGAAGCTACTCCTTCATATCTCTGCACCTTTCTTTAAATGTTTCTCTTTTCCCAACTCTACTATTTTTTTCCTATTTCACTTTTAGCTTTTTCTATTATTTCTCTTTTGTTTTCTCTGTTCTAATATAATTTATATTAGCTTTTAGTAGAAGAGCATCCACCCATTACAGGAATGTTTTTTCTTCATCCTTTTTTCCATCCGAGGATCAACCAGGATCTCCAAACATTTCCCAATATCAACCTGAGTCACAATCTCCTTGACAATTATTTGAACAGTTGGGATGGTATGCTGGACCTACTTTCAGCTGGGGTGGACAGTGTTCCTAAATCCAGTTGTGAATGGAAGAGGGACATTTTCATTGTCCTTGAAGGAACTGAAACTGACCTCTTTTGTCAGATTGCCACCATGATGGCCACTTATAAATTCCCAGAGGTATGTGTGCATAGCATTCTCTTCCATGGTTTAGGGCTCAGTAGAAAGAAGTGTGATCTCTGAGCAGAATGAGCAGATAAGTAAAGCTGATGCCCAGGATTTGATCTACAAGAGAAAGAATCACTTGCTTCAGCATAACAAGCACCATTCTTTGTAATAATTTTATTTTTCTTCTTTTCCTCTCAAAAAAAGCAGAACACTCAATTAAACATTGTTAATGTCATCCTTTCATTCCTTTTCAGTTGAGCTCTGCTTTGAAAGAACCAAATCAAGTGTCATTCAGGCCTTTTACTCTTCTATTCTACAATTGGTAAATAAAGCATTTCCTTTTTCTTATTCCAAACATCCATTTTAAGTGGAAAGTTGACAAGATGGCCAGAGAAAGAAGTCCTGAAGACTCTTCCCCAGGAGGAGATTGAAGGAATCTTGTCCTTATAAACCACTTTATTAGTTGCATGGTGTGACTGGGACATGGGCCTTAAACACTGCTTATTCATCCAGCAAGAAGAGGATGAGGAAAGCTGAGATTATTTTTGGATGATAGGAAGATACAGCCATGATATATCCAAGAAAAAGGATACTGCCAAACACACATATTTCTGCTAAATCTGAGGATAAATGTTATTATTTCAGGAGGATTTCTTTTTAAATGGGATATCCTTGGAAACTTCCATTTTAAGAATGCAAGACTAGGTCTTCTGGATTAGGCCAGGACCTATCTTCATCCCCCTTTGACCTGATCAGGGGTGGGTTTCTCCCGGTTCGGACTGATTCTCCCAAACTGGTAGCGGCCTGCTGGTGACATCATGATGATGTCACCGAACCGGATCGGTCGGTGCCGGTCCATGGGGGCCGCCATTTTTTTTATTTTATTTTTTTATTTTTATTTTTTTTCCTTCTGAGCATGAGCAGAAGCTAACTTCCGGCACTGTGCATGTGGTCACCATCTTTTTTTTGGCTTTGTTGTTGTTGTTTTTCAAATTTTTTGTTACTGCGCATGTGCGGCATGGGAGGGAGCGAACCGGCAGCGAGGTAAGTTGGAACCCACTCCTGGACCTGATCCTTTTCAAGTGTCCACAAGCAGAAGACAATGGATGAATTATTAACCCATAACCAAAGACCCATGGTCATAGTGACCACAACAGTTTTCCAAAATTTATTTATTTATTTATTTATTTATTTATTTATTTATTTCTACTCGCTTACAGTGACTCTAGGTGCCTTACAAGCACAGTATAGAATCATCTTCTTTTAACGACCCATTAATCCCTTGTGGGGTGGAATCTGGGCAACTGAATGGAGCTGAGTATTTACTGGCCGGATGCCCAAGGCCCTCCCCCGTGGGCCCGCCAGCCGGCACTGTTTAGCTGACGGGACCTGGAGGAGCCCAACCCTGTGGGATCTTACCGGTCACTGGGAGCAATGTGGCAGAAGGCGGTCTCAAATGTTCAGAACACCCCTATTTTTAGAAATGGACTGTTCCGGTTGCGAATAGCTTTTGTTTTCCTGCCAATAAGAGTGTATGCAGCATCGCGCTTGCATGAGTTATTTGGTGTTTTCTGTAGCAGTGTTTGAATTTGAGTTAGCAATAGCAATAGCACTTAGACTTATATACCGCTTTACAGTGCTTTACAGCCCTCTCTAAGCGGTTCACAGAGTCAGCATATTGCCCCCAACAATCTGGGTCCTCATTTTACCCACCTCGGAAGGATGGAAGGCTGAGTCAACCTTGAGCCGGTGAGATTTGAACCGCCGAACTGCAGCTAGCAGTCAGCTGAAGTAGCCTGCAGTACTGCACTCTAACCACTGCGCCACCTTGGCTCTTCTAGTTGCAGTCATTTTGACCGCAGATCTTTGTTAACGTATATATATATATTATGATGTTGGGGCCATGTTTTCCACCAAAAAGAGTGCAATTTGGTGATTCAAACTTCGAAGAAACTGTTCTAACATGGTATGAAGAAGCAGAGAGTGATCTGAGTGAAGTGGAATCGGATTGTGATGAAAATTTTGTAATGGACGATGAGGAACCCGCCGCCGCCGTTTCTGACATCAGAGATGATGAAGCTCCCAATGAAATTGATGACCAGGTACAATCTACATCGTGCAATATTTTATATGGCAAGAACAAATTCAAATGGTCTTCTGCACCTTTTGGAAGCAATAGATCCAGAACCACTAGTCACAATATTGTAGTGCAATTACTTGGACTACGGCCAGCAACTAGAGCGGTCATTATGACCTCATGTCTGTAATAGCATAGCCGAAATAGTACGTCTGTGGTTAAGGGTTAAAACTTCTGAGTGTAATCTCATGTCCCTCTCCCACACCACACCCATGGGATACCATTCTGCAGAAATTCTTTTATAGAAATCTTATGAACTGTATTTTAGCTCTTGTTTAGCTTCCACACAATAATCTAGTTGACCAGTTAGACAATTCAGATTATCCTTCTCCTAATTTGGCTGGAATAATTGGGCTATATTCTCCTTATGCTGCTAAAGCTGAGATCTTCAGTCCAATATAGTAAAGAACCCCAATTGCAGATAAGCTATAAGTATAAAAAGAGGAACTTTAGAGCCCCCTCAATCATTTCTGACATATAAACAAGATTCTCATCACACAAGCATCATGTTTCAAATACCTGTGTGTAGCATTTCAAGCTGCAAATAGGCCAAGGAACAAAGAACAAAAGATCAAAAGATTCTACTAAACAAAAGTGAAGGACGCTATCATCCAGCCACCCTTTAATTATTTCAAATAAAATCACTGGCCCAGCTTAGCTATGGAGAGCAGCTTGCACCATTTTCTAAGTTTGGTCTGTTGGAAACTCTGCATATTTGAAATTCCTCTGTCTCACATTTACACATTTCTTTTGGTTGTAAGCTGCTCCTTTGTATTCAGGTCTGGCCTCAGAATGATAATGTAGCACTTGGGGATGAAGATGCAGCCCAGCAGCCCAGCATTGGAGGCCAAGATGGAGAAAACCTGCACAGCCACCATGAATTTCCCTTTGGTGCTCAGATAGGTGGGCACAAAACTCACCCAGACACTGCAGAAGACCATCATGCTGAAGGTGATCAGCTTGGCTTCATTGAAAGCCCCAGGGAGATTTCTGGCTAGGAAAGCTAATGTGAAGCAAATGGCAGCCAGGAAGCCTAAGTAGCTGAGGGTGATGTAGAACATGACAATAGACCCTTCATTGCATTGCAGAATGATCATTCCAGGTTGGGAGTGGAAGTCAGAGTCAGGAAATGGGGGAGAAGCTCCAAGCCAGATGGAACAGATGATAATTTGGACAATAGAACAAGAAAGGTTAGCCAAGCTCTTCCCCAACCATCTCTTCATTTGGTTTCCTGGTTTTGTGGCTAGGAAAGCCAGCACCACTGTGATTGTTTTGGCCAAGAGTGAAGAATTTGCAACTGAGAAGACAATGCTGAAAACTGTTTGTCGTAGAAGGTAAAAGGATTTCCTTGGTTGACCAATGAAGAGAAAAGAAGATGAGAAGCAAAGCAGGAGGGAGACCAGGAGGGTGTAAGAGAGGTCCCGGTTGTTGGCTTTGACAATGGGAGTTTCTCGGTATTTAATGAAAATAATTAAAACAAAGCCTGTGGTTAGGAAGAAGAATAGAGCAAAGGAGACCAAGGTAATGCCCAGATGTTCTTCATAAGAGAGGAAGGTTATAATTTTGGGGATACATTGGGCTTGATCCTCATTTGGATATTTGTCATCTGGACACTTGGTGCATTTTTCTGTGTCTGAGAAAACCAAAAAGCAATATTTTTTTAAAATTATATCCTTTCACTTTTCAAGGAATCTACCACACTCTCCTATTTACTCCCAGTTCTGCTTTCAAGGTCTTTTTGGTATTAATCCTTCTTTAGATAACAAATTGTGAAGTTTAAAAATAAACAAGAAAAGTTGCACTTCATTCTGTCTTTTAACTTGCACCTTCATGAAAATGCTCTGGATGAATACACTTCCACTTTCTTCTTGCCCCTTTCTTTGGTGTCACCCACCTTCCTGCGTGGAGATGGTCCCCTCTGGACAAGGAACGCAGCTGTAGCAGCAAACTGGCTCTCCTTCTCGAGCCCTCTTCACAATAGAATAGAATAGAATAGAATAGAATAGAATAGAATAGAATAGAATAGAATAGAATAGAATAGAATAGAATAGAATAGAATAGAATAGAATAGAATAGAATAGAATAGGAGTAGAATAATAGAATAGAATAGAATAGAATAGAATAGAATAGAATAGAATAGAATAGAAGCTGGACAGAAACTTGGAGGTCTTCTAGTCCACCCCCTGATCAAGCAGGAGACCCTATACCATTCCCAACAAGTGGCTGTCCACTCTCTTCTTAAAAGCCTCCAGTGATGGAGCACCTACAACTTCTGAAGGCAAGCTGTTCCATTGGTTAATTGTTCTCACTATTAGGAAATTTTTCCTTAGTTCTAGGTTGCTTCCATCCATTGTTTTATGTCTTGCCTTCTGGTGCTTTGGAAAATAGTGAGGACAATTAACCAGTGGAACAGCTTGCCTTCAGAAGTTGTGGGTGCATCATCACTGGAAGTTTTTAGGAAGAGACTGGACAGACATTTGTCTGAAATAGTATAGGATCTCCTGCTTGACTAGAAGACCTCCAAGGTCCCTTCCAGCTCTATTCTGATTCTGATTCTTTGTAGTAGCCCCTCAAATATTGGGAACACTGTTATCATGTCACCCTTAGTCCTTCTTTTCACTAGACTAGACATACCCAATTCCTGCAACCGTTCTTCATATATTTCAACCTCCAGCCCCCTAATTATCTTTGTTGCTCTTTTCTGCACACTGTCCAGAGTCTCCACATCTTTTTATAATATGGTGACCAAAACTGGATGCCATATTCTAAGTGAGTAAGGCTTTATAAAATGGTACTAATACTTTACATGATCTTGATTCTATCCCTGTGTTAACACAACCTAGGATTGCATTGGCATTTTTGACTGCTGCCGCACACTGCTGGCTCATATTTAACTGATTGTCCACTAGGATTCCAAGAACCCTCTCACAGTTACTGCTATTGAGCCAAGTTTCATCTAATCTGTACTTGTACTTTTGGTTTTTCTTGCCTAAGTGTAAAACCTTACTTTTCTCTACATTGAATTTCATTTTGTTGGATAGATTCAATATCAATGAGTCATTATAAAAATAGGATACTAACTGGGCAGAGACAACTACATCTATTTCAATCATTACTTCAAATAACAGTCAGTGTTCAAGTGATGAACTCAGGAGTGGATGAGGAGAAGAACATAATTTGGATTTATAATCAGTATTTTTCTGTCGTATCCTTAGATCTCAGTCTCTTCCACAAAAGAAGAGAAAGGAAACAAGTCATGGAAATCAAAATGATTCAATAAATTAGACAGGTCATTCAATACAGGAATATATAAACTAAGAAAAAAAGAAGAGCGTTAGAACTGCAAATGGAGGGAATTCAACTCCATCACAATGAATGACTTACGAGTGAGACTGACTCGAAGGAACCACGTTGAAAGGCAACGCTGCTTGTGATATTTTTGTTGTGCTGGTCACTATACCAATGAGATGGTCTCCTGGCCTGTAGTAGCTCCATGGTTTGTTTCTATCCTGCTGCTCCAAACTCAGCGGGCACTTCATTCTAAGCTTCCCAGAGATTGGCTGGGATACCAGCAGTATCATTAGCAGAAACAGGAGGTCCATAATTCATAGGGCTGAATCAATCAAACAAGAACAACCAGAAGATTTAGAGGAATGAAAAATACTCTCACAGGGTGGAAATGCCAGTGGGTTTTTTCTGATTCTTACAGAGACAAATCACCTTAACATGGAAAGTATAGAAAGGTACATTCAAGAGCACAGCCCCAGCCTGTCTTAAATATTATTGAAAGCGCTCAGCATGGCTAGAGACATTTATTCTTTTCTAATGCAAGATCTCTTCTGTGTTGCTTCAGTCTGATGTTTACATCAAAGGCAGTTCTTGGAGAAGTAGCCGAAGAGATCTCAAAAACTGGGATGGTTATAATTATAGTGAGAAGCATCTTCTCTTGGGATGCTGAACTTCTTTAGGTCTCTATGTGCAGAGTAGATGGAGAAAAGTATGTTAGTGAGAAATTGCAAATATACCCCTGAGGGCACCGTTCTGCAGTAGTTGTGGTCCTTCCTATCAGGACATGTCCAGAAAGTGATGCTGGAGGAAGATACCTCAACAGCCAGAAAAGTGACTTCTGCTGCTCATTCAATGTGATCTCTTGCCTCCAGAGACTGATAGGGAAAATCAGGAACTTAGTGCCACTTTACACTGGTGACATTTTAGTTCTGCCTGTCTTGTGACTCCAAATAAGCAATCAGTTCCCTTCAACTCTGACTAATGTTAACAGTAGTACCTTTTTGTGATTTCTATACATTATCTTTATACAGTAATCCTAAATTGGAACTGATTTTGAAATTGGTGGGTGCCCGGGATGAATTGGAATTAGAATAGAATAGAGCTGGAAGGGACCTTCGAGGTCTTCTAGTCCAGCCCCCTGCTCAAGCAGGAGAACCTACAGTATACTATTTCAGATAAGTGACTATGTAGTCTCTTCTTAAAAACCTCTAGTGATGGAGCGCCCACGATTTCTGAAGGCAAGCTGTTCCACTGATTAATTGTCCTCACCATTAGGAGGTTTCTCCTTAATTCCAGGTTGCTTCGCTCCTTGATTAGATTCCATCCATAGTTTCTTGTCCTGCCCTCTGGTACTTTGTAGAATAATTTGACCCCCTCTTCTTTGTGGCAGTCTGTCAAATACTGGAATACTGCTATCATGTTGCCCCTAATTCTTCTTTTCTTTAGACCAGGGGTGTCAAACTCGTGGCCCACGGGCCGGATGCATCACGCACTGGCCACGCCCACCCCCATTTTAGCAAAGGGGGGAAAGTTGCTTTAGACTAACCAAACCTAAATCCTGCAGCCATTCATCATATGTTTTAGTCTCCAGGCCTTTGATTATCTTAGTTGCTCTTTTTTGAACTTTTTCCTAAAGTTTCAATATCTTTTTTGTAGTATGGTGACTAAAATTGGTTGCAGTATTTATTTTTTATTTATTTATTTTATTTGTTTGTCAAACATGTACAAGATAGCAGGTATAGGTATAAACATAAACATAATCAAGGTGAATACAGATAGATGAGGACAATAGGACAGTAGGACAGGGACGGTAGGCATGCTGGTGCGCTTATGCACGCCCCTTACAGACCTCTTAGGAATGGGGTGAGGTCGACAGTAGACAGTCTAAGGTTAAAGTTTTTGGGGTTTGGGGAAGAAACCACAGAGTCAGGTAGTGAATTCCAGGCATTGATCACTCTGTTGCTGAAGTCGTATTTTGAAATCAAATTCTGCTGGCATAGTAGTTGTTCACTGATGTTGATGTTTGGAAGATGTAAAATCTGTGTAGACTCAGAGGATCTTTGGACCTACTTTGGAGCAGTGGTTCAGTGTAGCAGAAGTCGGTGCTGGTGTTTGTGAGGCATGGAGCTTCTGGAATGGCAAGGTAATCAGGCTGGATGATTTGGTCAGGAGTTAACATTCAATTCAGGCATGGGCTGAGCTGCTTAGCCTTTTGGAT
>QLTV01000222.1:220844-237652 GCA_003457575.1 Thermophis baileyi
ATTGTCTTTCTGAATGGTAGTAGCGTTGTCTGTGGTGTTAAATAGTTTGACATCATCGGCGAAGAGAACGCAGTTGCTTATAATGTGATCACAAAGGTCATTTATGTAAAGTATGAAGAGTGTTGGTCCTAGAACGCTGCCTTGAGGGACACCACTATTGACAGGTGCAGGATTTGATAGAGAACTCTCTATTTTAACCACTTGTTGTCTGTTTGACAGACAAACTGTTTGAACACAGTTATCCAATCATGTAGGGGTCCAGAGATGCCATAAGATTTTAGTTTCAGAAGTAGTTTGTCGTGTACCACTGAATCAAAGGCTTTACAAAAGTCTATGTACATGTTGGTGTGGAGGGGGTTGGGGTCCCCTTGCTATCCTCAGTCTGCAACTGCCCCCTTTCCACCAGATGGTTGGTCCCCACTCGTCTAGCCAGGAGAGTCCCAGTATGACTGCGTCTGTCATTTTTGGGGCTATTACGAATCGAATTACTTCCCAGTGGTTCGCTAGCTCCAGCCTCACGGGTTTGGTTACGTGGGTTGCATAGGCTCCCCTGACTAGGGACCCATCTACCTGTTCAAACCGGATCGGGTGGGTTAGCCTCTTAGCTCTGATCCCCAGTTTCAGGACCGTGGCTAGGTTGATCAAGCATCTAGTGCAGCCTGAGTCTATTAGGGCCTGAAATGTCCCCTGGGTCCCTGTTTTTGGGGCCGTTGGGCGTACTGGGAGAACGAAAGGGTGAATTGGTTCACCCACCTTTGGGTCATTTTCGCTCCCGTCCTCGCTGTCATAGGGTTCTGGCGACTGGTCGTCATTGTAGAATTTGTTCTTGCCATATAAAATATTGCACGATGTAGATTGTACCTGGTCATCAATTTCATCGGGAGCTTCATCATCGCTGATGTCAGAATCGGCGGCGGCGGGTTCCTCATCGTCCATTACAAAATTTTCATCACAATCCGATTCCACTTCACTCAGATCACTCTCTGCTTCTTCATACCATGTTAGAACAGTTTCTTCGAAGTTTGAATCACCAAATTGCACTCTTTTTGGTGGAAAACATGGCCCCAACATTATAATATATATATATATGTTAACAAAGATCTGCGGTCAAAATGACTGCAACTAGAAGAGCCGAGGTGGCGCAGTGGTTAGAGTGCAGCACTGCAGGCTACTTCAGCTGACTGCTAGCTGCAGTTCGGTGGTTCAAATCTCACCGGCTCAAGGTTGACTCAGCCTTCCATCCTTCCGAGGTGGGTAAAATGAGGACCCAGATTGTTGGGGGCAAGATGCTGACTCTGTGAACCGCTTAGAGAGGGCTGTAAAGCACTATAAAGCGGTATATAAGTCTAAGTGCTATTGCTATTGCTATTGCCTGGGGGCCCTCCCCCTTCGACTGGGTGGGGAGGCACCTCTGTAGCCTAGAGGGCCTTCCGGGACGTGTTGGTGGCACGCTTGGGGCCTCGTTCCGGTCTTGCCCTGGGTGGTGGCTCTGACCTTGGTTTCGGGGCCAGGGTTGCACATGCTGATACCATGTGGCCCACCCCCCTGCATCAGTAGCATTTCAGCAGACGTCGTGGGAGAGCTGGCCTTGGGGCCGGCTGTGGTGCTGTGGTTCCCCATCAGCTGGGTGGTGCCTGGTCTGGTTGACCTCTGTCTTTGGTGTCTGGTTGCTTTCTCATGTCATTGGCTTGCAGCCCATCATCGACTTTTATGGCCACTCGGAACCACTCAGAGAGTCTGTTTGGGATGTCCCGGTAAGCAGTTACCTGGGCGATTTGCTTGTGTAGGCTTGTTCTGAAAAAATGCACCAACAGCTGCTCTGGTAAAGGAGGTAGCCTTCCAATGACTCTCCTAAATTCCCGGATGGGTTCCTTGATGGGTCGGCCCCTTTGCATTAGGTTTCTGAGCTCATCTTCCGCGTACGGGTCCTCCTCCCCCTCCTCAAATCTGGCCTCTAGCTGCTGTAGGAAGTCATCTACGTCTTGCAGTTGAGGGGCTCTCCTCTTATGGAGGGCTGCTAGCCATTCCCTTGCTTCTCCCTCTAGCCCCTCTGTGATGGTGTTCACTATGGCTCTGGAGGATGGGTAGAGATGTCCATAGCATTCTAGGTGGATCTCAACTGAGTCAAGGAATAGAGCTAGCTGGTCTGCGTCTCCATCAAATTTCCCTCTGAAGCGGGGCGGATCATTTAGCACTGCTCCTCCCTCCTCCTGTTGGCCCCTGTGGGCATGCGCTCGATGTGGCTGGCCCTCTTCCTCAGCTCTAGTTCGGAAAGAGGGAGGGGGTTGTCTGCCCTGGGTGGCCTGTCTGCTCCGTGAGAGGGGCACTGGCTGCAGTCCAGGGCTCTTCCTCCTTCTGATGGGCAGGGGGGTGGGGCTGTGTTCTCGTGTGCGTCTCCCCCCTCCAAAAGGATTAGCTGTCCCTCCCCTCTCTTTTGGCCGGCATGAGGGCTCCTCCTCCTGAATGGTGGCTCAGTCAATTTCCTCCCTCAGTTACTCTATGGACCTCCCCAGGGGCTCCGTCAGGAGCTTTGGGAGCCTGGCTTGTTCCCAGTCCCACATCCAATCCACTCTACCCAGCTCACTCAGAGGCTTTCTCTTTTCCTGGGCATTGGGGTGGGGGAACTCAGCTTCAGCAGCTTTATGGGTTAATTTCCACCAGTACTCATCTTTTCTTGCTTTGGTCCCTGGAGCAGCCGTCTCAGCTTTGATGTCTGGGAGGGGCTGCACTCCAGCTGCAATCGGGCTGCTGGGCCCTGGAGCCTCCCCCTTTCCAGTAGCTTCTAGCAGGCTTTCTTTGGATAGCCCACCCTCTGCCATCGTTGCCTGATTTTCTCTCCAAGCCTCCCAGATATCAGAGAGAGGTTTGGGAGTGCGGGACTCAGGTGGCCCTGCAATCTTGTTGATTTATGAATTCTGACCATCTGTGAAGTTTCCGAAAGAGGCCCTAATTAATTCATGAGCCATGAGCCAAACTCCAAAAGAAATATTAAGATTTATTAGGAGCGACATTTTGGCAATACTCCGATGCTGTCAGAACTGAGCTCACGTAGGCTACGTGCCGTCATGACCCTGTTTCCCCCCTTCTCATTGGACATGTCATAAATCACATTCTCCAATGAACCACGTTGGCGGGCTGTGAACCCCACACCCCTCCTTCTGACTCCGGTAACCTAGGACACAATCAGTAAAATAAACATTTGTGGAATGTAGTTTCAGTTAGTATAATCAGCCACTCCATCAGCTCTCCCCCCTCCTTCTTATGGCAACTTGAAAGCTTTGCAAGTTAACACCAGGATTGTATTAGCTTTTTTTGGCTGCTGCTGCACACTGCTGGCTCATATTCAAGTGAAATGAAATTCCATTTCCTATCATGTCTAGAAATACTGTGTGAATGTTCGGACCAGAGCAGAGACAGATAAGCGACAGTCATAAGTGGACTGTATCATTGAGTAAATGGGGAGAAAATTAAAAAGTGGATAGAAGTTTTTGTTTCCTTTTTCTAATAGACTCTGCATATTGTCCTTCAGTATTCATGTCAAACAAAGAGATCCTTTATCTTTTGAAGTTTCTTATTTTATTAAATAAACAGAGAGCTGTGAGGGCTGCAGCTGAGATGGTAGCTATGTCCACAGTGGGGGGATGGTGCAATAGCAATAGCACTTAGACTTATATACCACTTCACAGTGCTTTTTACAGCCCTCTCTTAAGCAGTTTACAGAGTCAGCCTATTGCCCCCAACAATCTGGGTCCTCATTTTACCCATCTCGGAAGGATGGAAGGCTTAGTCAACCTTGAGCCTGGTGAGATTTGAACTGCTGAAACTGCAGTCAGCCGGCAGTCAGCAGAAGTAGAATGCAGTACTGCACTCTAACCACTGCACCACCATGGCTGCAACCTGATTTGATTGCCATGTCCACTAAGAAACTGGTTTTGGGGGAACTTGGTGGCACCTCTTCTGGTTGTGTGGATGTATTTGGTAGGGTGGGACCCCTTGCAGCCAGGCACCAAGAGTATAAGCCTGTTCTGACCCAGCTTCCCAAACATGACAAACCCTCTGAAGTTAACCCAAAGATTCCTTTATTAGGCGCACCAGAAGCCCCAGAAAAAAGTTTCTCTCTCACCGCAAGCTAACAAGTCCATCCAGCCGGGAGATGAATAGTTGTCTGCCATTTCTATTCATCTCCACCCCCTGCCTTTTATCCCCAGAGCTAGTGTGGGGCTTCCCTAGCAGCAGTGGCTCTTCCTTCCCAAGGATCGGCCCACGGATTTCCACTGCTCTCCTCTCCTCTGCCTTCTGTGCATTCGCACATCAGGCACTGGACCCAGCTGTTCCTCCTCTTCCTCATCAGCCACCTCCAGACCTGGGGGCTGTTGACTTTCCATCTGAGGGCTGATGGACATCCCAGGCTCCACCTCTCTCTCTCTCTCTCTCTCTGCTCCATTCCCTCTACACACCCCAGCCTCCACCTCTCTCTCTCTCTCTCTCTCTCTCTCTCTCTCTCTCTCTCTGCCAGCTCCATTCCCTCTTCCCCCTCGGAGCTCTCAGGTTGCCTTGATACTGACCCTGACTCCCATGCCTCCTCCTCCTCCTCTGATTTGGCTGCTAGAAGGGCTGGCGGACAACAGGCCACAACAAAGCTTTACAGTGAGACCACTTTTGAGTACAGGACCTGATATATCCAAGAATGGGCCACCCTCTGTCCATCACTGTCAGGATGGTCCTTCCTATCTCCTCAGTTCCCCCAATTCACTGAAATCCTCAGTTATCCTTTCTAGGCCAAATTGTACAGATCAATCTCCTTCAAGGAAAAAAACAAAGTCCAGTTGCCTTTTGAAAAAGTTCTTTTGGGACTCCCCCACTTGAGATAAGAAACATTATGCCCCCAACAACTCATAGAAATATGCATGGAACACAGGGATTCCAAACTATACCTTCCAAGCAACTGTACCTTCCAAGTCTTTTGAGGGGTTCACACACCACTTCAGAGATGGATTAATCAAAGGGACCCAACCCTATGAAGTGCAACCATGTAATCAGAGAAAAGGCTGCCAGGTCCTCCCAAACCAATTTCTGGGTGGGTGTGGCAAGAAATCAGGTCACACCATCCATCACATGGTGGGCAATGCCACCATCCCAGCTGCAGACCTCATAGCCAACTGTTCATTTAATAAAGTAAGACACATGAAAACACAAAGTGAATTCAGATCGTCTTACATTGATATGGAAGGACAACAAAGAGACAGTCAAGGACAAAAAATTAATAAAATCTTCTATCCACTCTATAACTTTCTCCCTATTTATCCAATGATACAGTCCATAGGCTTTCACATTCCTGTCCCTTAGTCAGCCCTTCATTCAAAAATTGATATTTCTAGAAAAGATGGGAAATGAAATTTCACTTCAGTCATAAGAAATTTTAAAATTGATTCCAGTTTAGGGTCAATAAATGGAGATCTTTCAATTGCCCATTGGGGAGCTATCAGTTCCGGGTAATGCCGTTTGGACTACTGATGTTTGTGGAACTCGAAATTTTGATAATTTTACATATAATTTTGCTGCCAATAATTTCTTCAACACTTGACGGACTAGAGCAATATGTTCCGTCATAGTACGAGTATATATTAATATATCGTCTAAATAGACGAGTACTCCCTTATAGAGATGTTCTTGCAATATCTCATTTATAAATTGCATAAATACCGCTGGGGCGCCCTGTAGAAAAGAAAATCACAATTGCCCCACTGTTAATATTATGTAGTGTTCAAAGTTACTGATAGCTCTCTTGGTGTTAGAAGACAGTCAGCACAAGAGTTAAAGTGTCATCGCCACACTCTGTATCTCTGGGTGACCTTCCTCAGCAGTCCCTGGAGACAAGCTACCATGTTGAAGGACAGCAGAAATCAATTACAGAGTTTTGAAGTATCTTCCTCCAACATTACTTTCTGGACATGTCCTGACAGAAGGGACCACAACCACTACAGAGCAATGACCTCCAGGGTATTAAATTATGATCTAATTTAAAGATCATACCCCTCTACACTCGGAGACCCAAAGACGTTCAGGATCCCCAGAAGAGAAGTTGCTTCTCTCTATAATTATCAATATCCCAGACTTGGGGACTCATCTGTTATTTTTCCAGTGACTACCTTTGATGTAAACATCAGATTGAAGCAAGATGTAAGCATCAGAAAAATATAAATGCCTTAGGTCAGACACTTTGTGGCACAAGATTTGGGGCAAGCAGGGGCTGTGCTGTTGCATGAACATTTCTCTCCTTTTCATGTGACGCTCAATTTGTCTCCATCTGGAATCAGGAAAGCTACTAGCATTTCTGTCTTGTAATAGTGCTTTGAATTCTTCTAATTCTTCTTGTTCTTGTTTAGAAACACAAAAGGGATTGATTCTGTCCTGTGAATTATGGACCTCCTGCTTCTGTTTCTGCTGCTTCTGATGTCCCAGCCAGTCTTTGGCAATCTTAGAATGAAATGCCCGCTAAGTTTCGAGCACCAGGATGGGAAGAAAACATGGAGCTATTACACGCCAGGAGACCATCACATTGGTATAGTGATCACCGCAAGAAAAATATCACCTTTAACATTGCTTTTCAACAAGGATCCTTCTAGTGAGCCTCCCTCGTAAGTAATTGAGAGTGATGGAGTTGCATTCCCTCCTTTTACACTTCTAACACTCTCTTTTTTTTCTTACTTCACTCACGCATTCATTGCAAGACCTGTCTAAATTTTTGAATCATTTTGTTTTCCATGGCTTCCCTCTTTTGTCTTATTTTGTGGAAGAAACTTAAATCCAAAAATGTGGCAGAAAAAAAAAAACCCTGAAAGAATTTACCCCTGATTATTTACCCCTTCCAATCCCATCCTGAGTGCATGACTTCAATACTGAGTTATTGCAAGGCTTGTAAAAGCCCCTGCCCAGCCCATTTCCATATTTTTATAAGCCCTCATTGATATTCAGTCCCTGATCCTTTTACTGAATAGAGGATGACTTGTTTTTAAAGTTCCTTTTCTGGATCACTAATGAAACATCCTTTTCATTTTATGGTGGTTCTCTTTTAAGGATTGAATGATTTTGAATCCTGCTTATTGGGCAAATGAAAATCAGCACTGCTACTGATAATGATGTATTTCTGACTATCTCCATCTCATCTCAACACACATAAACATTAAATGGTGATGGGTGACTATCATTTGCATCTGGTTATGAAGCAGTACAGGCTTAAGACTCAATATGCTAGTGGAAAGAAAGTGGAATAAATTGGAAAAAAAACCTATTTTGTGGCTAACGGTCATGGGGATGATGATGATAAAATGAACATTTCTTTTACAGCAATCTAACATTTAATCCATCAAAAATCATATGTTCCATTTTCAATATTCAAGAGGTCAACAAGAGATCCCAGCTCATACAAAATGCTACACTGGGCTGCAACATCCATGACAACTATTTGAACACCCTGGGCACTTCTGAAGCTTTGCTGGACATGCTCTCGATTGGAGAAGCCAATGTTCCCAACTACAATTGTGGAAGGAAGGACAACCTTTTGGCTCTTGTTGATGCAGCTGACAGTGACCTCTCCATCCAGATATCAACTTTAGTAGGGCCCTACAAAGTCCCGCAGGTTCGTGCATGTATGTTTATATCTGTTCAATTGAGTAGGATCGTGATGGGTGATCCAGCCCAGGGGTCACCAACCTTTTGGACCTCAGGGACCACTGAATTCATAATTTTAAATCCCGCGGACCGCTAATATGAATCCAGCGCACCTCTTGCTGAAGCGCCTGGACTCCCAGTGATGGGATGGGGTCCTTCAGGCACTTAGCTTGGCTGCCTGTTTCTGCAACCTTAAACACTCAAAGAGCCATTTGGACTCGCTTCCCACAGAAAACAAAACACCGGGATCTCTCACCTCTCCCTCTCTCATCTCTCTCTCTCTCATCTATCTATCTATCTATCTATCTATCTATCTATCTATCTCTCTATCTCTCTATCTCTTTATCTATCGATCTAGCTATCTATCTCTCTATCTATATCTATCTATCATCTATCTATCATCTATCTATCTATCTATCTATCTATCTTCTCTCTCTCATCTCTCTCATCTCTCTCTCTCTCTCTCTCTTTCTCTTTCTTTCTCTTTCTCTGTCTCTTTCTCTTTCTTTCTCTTTCTCTCTCCCCTCTCTCTCTCTCTCTCTCTCTCTCTCTCTCTCTCTCTCTCTCTCTCTCTCTCTCTCTCTCTCTCTCTCTCTCTCTCTCTCTTATATCTCACGGGCCAGCCAGTGTCTTGGGGTGGAGAGGAAGTCTCCCAGTTGTGCAGCATCAACAAGGGCCAGAAGAATTGCCCGCGAGACCCAGCAAGAGATGAAGCTTCGCTCCCGCTCTGGAATATGGAGCAAATATCTATCCCCTGTCCTTCCCTTCTCAGGCCAGGCTAGGAGTGACTGGGAGGGGAGGGCGAGGGGCAGGGCTCAGCCGACAGGAAGCCGCAGCAGGGGGACAAAAGAGCCGTGGATTGCCGACACCCGTTGCTTCGGCCCACCTGAGCCACCACCACCCCTTGCCGCAACAGCACCAATGCCTCGTTCCAGCTGGTGAGGCTGCGCTACTCCTTGCACATTGCACCTCCTGCAAAGTTGCAAGTTGCACATACCTCCCTCTATGGCGGAGATTTCCAGCCCCACCACGAGTTGCCTGGCCGGTCCCATATTTCAGAGAGAGAGAAAGAGAGTCATCCCGGAGCAGCTCCTCCACCCGGGTGCGCCGTGGACCACCAACATTTTTTCATGGACCATCAGTGGTCCACAGACCACTGGTTGGTGACCTCTGATCCAGCCATCTCTTCACTATGGAATTCAAGAGCTGCTTTTCACCCTGGCCATTGTTGATGTCATTGCTATGGATTAGAAGCCACAGGGGTGAGAGAGCAAGCATCAAAGCAGCTATATCTTCCCATGACACCATCCCTGTGCCTTGTAGGCTTCTGCTCCACACTTCCACAAAAGGAAGTTGCAGCAATGACAGGAAGCTCATATTTTGTACATAATCTTAACCAAAATAATGATATTGTCAAGCAAGATATTTCAAATGGTGAACAAATCTCAGATTTCTCAAAATAAACCCCAATGGATTATCTTACAGACATCTGATAAAACAGATATGCTTTATGGACCTGAAGGGACTACTAGCATCAATTTACAACTTTAGTCAACCAATTTACAAGCATATTAGCCAACATGTCAATTAAATTTTAGCCTGATTAAATTCATCATAAAGAGCTTAAAGAGCAAGATGAGACATTGAAGATGATTGCAATTTTTGCTTTATCTTAAATCAGGACATATAATTATTATAAAATTAAAGCATTGGAAACTGTCAGACTCCCAAAATTTTGTCTGCTAGAATAGACAAAATTTCAATTATAGACCACCTGGATTGTACAATTGACAAATTATACTAAGAGCTGTGGTCTCCCTGTCTTTTATACATTTGGAGAACAAGCTAAAACGTTTGCTGCACAAAGAATCTGGGATATCAAAGCAGAGAAATATAAAACGATCCTCAATAAAATTGGCACATTGAAGTAGATGACCTGTTCAAACATACCTGCCAAATTACCAAGTACTTAAACTCTGAAATGCCTAAACATTTTAAGGCAATATTTAATTGAGCAATATTTCAGCAGCTGGACACAATGGTTAAATTCAGAAGTTACATATCATCCAACGCTTCATTTGAAGAACACAGTTTAGCTGAGATTTGCATATGTCGGTCTGACTGGAGTAAATTGTAGGCATGATGCAGAAATATGATTTGCATTCTTTATTCTTATTTTTAATGTTTCATTTGTTATATTTTTATATACAATTCTCTTAATGTTCTCTGATTTATATTGTGTGTCTTTATATGGCCTCAGGCCTAATCAATGCTAAACAATATATGAGGGTGAAGGTTCATTCTCCGAGCTTGTGGGTTGATTTCCAAACATTTCATCACCAGGCTATGTAACACCTTCAGCAGAGTTTAGGGGATATCAGTGTTCTTCTGTTTATAAGGGCTTCAGGTGTGGGTGTGTCAAGTGAGGGTCTTGTGATGGTCAGGTGTGAATCACCAGTGAGAGTCTTGTGATGGGTCTTGTGATGGGGAGGTTACATCAGGTGAGGCTCATTGGGAGGTGAACTGCTGGTGTGGGAGGCTTGCGTGGGTTGGTTCAGGGTTGATGCTGTCTTTGGTTGGCTGTGTGGTTGATTTGGATCCTGAGGAGTTCATAGGCCGGTTGTAGGTCAATGTGTCTGTCGATGGAATTGCTTGTGGAGTGCCAGGCTTCAATGAACTCACAAGGGTGGTGGGTGGTAGCATGGCCAATTATTTTTGTGTTGCTCCAATTGAACTTATGCTGTTTGGTGTTGGTAGAGATTAAGGATTTGAGATTGTGATGTTTGATTGCCAGCCGATGTTTGTGGATCCTGGTTTTTAATTGATCTGATGTTTGTCCCACATAGAATCGGTTGCAATTGTCACAGTTGAATTTGTAGATTACATTGTTTCTTTCATCCTTCTGTTTCCCCTAAACTCTGCTGAAGATGTTACCTAGCCTGGTAATGAAACATTCAGAAACCAACCCACAAACTTGGAGAATGAACCTTCACCTCATCCTATACCCAAGCTACAGATATTCGCCATAAACAATATATCTTCATGTGAACAAAGTTGGATTTATTAAAAACTAATATTTTAGATTTGATCGACCCCAAATATAACACAGCAGTCTTTCTCCCTTTTTCAGATCAGTTACCAAACTGCTTCAGAGGTTCTGAGTGATAAAACTATATTCCCTTTTCTACATCAGATGGTTCCCAAAGAAGGGATCCACTACACAGGAATTGTCCAACTGCTCGTCCATTTCAAATGGATCTTGATTGGTCTCTTTGCTTCAGACACAGAGAACGGAGAAAATTTCATGAGGACTTTTACTCCTTTGCTGGTTAGAAATGGAATTTGTGTTGTTATATCACAACGTTGCTCAATGACTGGACAGATAAAACCCCTCAGGGATGCCATCTTTAAGTGGAGACAGGTCAATGTCTTTGTTCACTTCATAGAATATACTTCCCCATTTGAAAGAATTTTTCATTTCCATTTAACACTTGAAAGTTTGCCAGGACCCATTGAAAAGAAAGTCTGGATTGTGACAATCTTGGGTAAATTTCTAATGCCAGAGCACACAATTTTCAAATTTGTCCATAGTATTTGGTCTTTTTCTTTTCAGAGGAAAAAAGACCCAGAGGATGATGCCTATGAAATCAATATCTATGTGGAACGCCAATTTGAAGATCAATATTTTAGCTGTTCTTTTTCAAAACACATCTTTTCAGTCAAAGGCTGGAGAAGATGCACCCAGAAAGCACCATTTGAGACCCAAAAGAAAAAGAACAGGATTTGGATCCCAAATGACCTCTATTTTTACAGTGTCCTTCAGACCGTGGTGCTTGCCTTGAATGCTGCATATTCCTCCAGATCCAGGAGGAGAAGGAAGAAGGGCAAAGAGAGTTTGGGCACTACAAAACTGCAGCCATGGCAGGTATGGAGTCCTGGCAAGGATCCATAAAACTTAGTTACTTTTGAGTGGGAATCCAGTGGAAAAGAAGAGAAACCATCTCAGCCTACCTGTGCTATATGTGGCCAATGGGTTTGGCCTATCTGATTGTTTATGACATAATGTTCTGTAGGAAGTTAGCACCCACCCCTCTCCTGGAAAAATGAAATATCCTAGGAAAATATTAAAAAGGCAGAATATTATATAGAATATCCCTAGAGAAATTGAGAAACATGCTTTTAGAAAGGACTCATTCTTAGTAGCCCCCACCTTTGTCAATGGGCCATCAAGGAATGGCCCAACTCACTCATCCCCCCACCTTTGTCAATGGGCAGTCTATTCTACATAAGAAAGATAGGATTAGCCCTCTGCCTCATGGCACCTGGGAAGATTGCATCAGCCAGCACTCAAAGTATTCAGGACAGCCTACAGAGTTGCCCCATGGGAGTCTGACAGCCAATGGGATACATTTCTGTACAGGAACAGGAAACTAAGAGGTGGGGCCCAACAGCGGTCATAAAACCAAGAGACTCAGCATCTTTTCTCCCTTTTCTCTCCTCTCCCAACATCTGGAAGCATGTGATCCACCTTTTCTGTTCAGGAGCCCCTGCCATGTGCTCCTGTCCACCATTAAACCTTCTTTCCAAGCAACTTCCAGGAATCCAGTGTCTTTTTCCCCACTTGGAACTGAACCCAGAAGGCTATTCCTTACAACAGTTCCAAAGAGTGGGCAGCATGAAAAAAATATTTTGGTTTTTAACACTGTTGATTTTAAACAAATGAATCATATGCATTTTTAAATAAATTCTTGTATGTATCAGTTTGTGATTAGCATAATAGCAATAGCACTTAGACTTATATACCACTTCATGGTGCTTTACAACTCTCTCTAAGTGGTTTACAGAGTCAGCATATTGTCCCTAATAATCCGCATCCTCATTTTACTGACCTTGGAAGGATGGAAGTCAACCTTCAGCCAGTCAGAATCAAACTCCTGACAATGGGCAGAATTAGTTTGCAATGCTGCATTCTAACCACTGCACCACGATGGCTCTTAGAATTTTAGATTCATAAATTTGAAGGAAACTCTGAGACCATCTAACCCAATCCCTTCTCCCTGCAGGAATCCCAAATAAAGTGCTGATATAACTTCATTTTTCTGAAGTTATATCAAGCAGCATTCCCACAATCTATTAAGAAAGTGTAAATGATATATTAGAATGACCTCTGGGGAAGGAGGAAGAAATGCTCCTTAGAGAACAATCAGATAAAAAGTGGGGAGAGCAACAGCTGCATAATGAGTAGAGAAGTCATTTGTCAGAAATGGTGTCATTTGTCAGAAATGGTGTAGGGTCTCCTGCTTGGGCGGGGAGTTGGGCTAGATGAATTACAAGGTCCCTTCCAACTCTAATAATCTGTAATCTGAATGAAATGGAGAAAAGAATCCTTCCTATCTTTTTCTCCAAAATAAGCATATTTTCAAGTTACACAACTATATAAGAAAGATTCAAATGTGAAAGACCACATGGGCTAAGAAACCAAGTTTTCTCCTTTTAAAATTCCTGGATGTTCCATTCTAGTTTCATCCATTTTTGGAGAAGAATGGGTTTTGTAATGTTTCCCGGCTAAAACTGTACTTGGACAAAAATGGAGATGTAGCAGCATATCTGGACATCAAAATATTGTTGGTTTCCACCACTGAGAAGCCCGTCATAGGGCACCTTGGGAGTTTTGAAAGACAGAGACTTCTTATTAACCAAGATGCTCTTTCAGAGCTAAAGTTTCTCAAAAAGGTATGTGAAATATGTGTGTATTTTCCAAAGCTTTAGGACCCATTTGAAGAAGGCTAATTTTAGTCACCAAGGTGGATGATCTCCACTGAGCATTTGGGAGAAGGTGGGGAGTAGAACCCTACCAGCTTCTTTGAACAGCTTAGGAAGCTTCAGTACTATTGACTAAGGTGTCCTTCAGAAGTTATAATATGGAACACTCTTTTGAGTTGATTCAGCCATTCTCCCAAACAGGATGCTGAGTGATAGTTCTTTAGGACACAGATCAAGCCCTCTTTGTGCTATCTGCTATCTCCATAAAACTAAGGAGAGAGGCCCCCCCACCCCCGGGTTCAGGGGATTACAGTGCTAACTACCTCAATTTGCTTATTCCTTGCCCTCAATTAACAAAGGAAATTTTGTTGACCAGTGCCCAAGTTCATGTGTAGACTGAATGATGAAATTGGTTCAAGAATGGATGGAGATCCCGTTGGCCCAAGTGGAAAATAAGCTATATCTTGTCCTGGTTGAGAAAGTGCCTCCTGAAAGGGCAGATCCAGAGTCTATGCTGTTTCTAAGAAGCCTAGATTGGCCAGAGTATACATGTCTGCCTTTCACCCTACTGGGACAATGCAGTATGCCTTCTGCTCCTCTGAAGGAGGTACAAATATTTCAATTCGCATGAAATCTTAAATAATCTTCTGATGTGAGGTAATTCCCTAATCCAGAAAACCAAAGCACTGAAACTAGACTTTGATCCAAAGAAAAGTCCTTCCTCATATTGGAAGTAATGAGGGAAGATTTGAAAGGAAATGCTACTTAGATTTGACCTTTGGCTTGTTAGAGGGCACATCGTCTGAAAACTGGCATAGAAAGACATATCCACACATATTATTAGTTAATTTTTGATCTTCTGGATCGAAAAATAACTAATAATATGTGTGGATATGTCTTTCTATGCCAGTTGGTGACAGGTAATTGTTGTTCTTCAAAAGAAAAGGCCTTTTCTTGGATATCTAGCAAGGCCTTAGAAATATTTTTTTTTTCCGACACAGGACTCAGACTTATGTCCCACATGCTACAATTCTGACTTTATCTCTTACAGCACACATTTTCATTACCTCAACTCTATCCACTTTCACTATAGTTCTAGAAAGTAGTCAGTCAGTTTTCATCTTATTTCATCAGCATGGCAACCATATGAGTTGAAGAACCCTAAGAATTTTTTTCCATTATATCTTAACTTAAGAGCCGTGGTGGCGCAGTGGTTAGAATGCAGTATTGCAGGCTGACTCTGCTCACTGCCAGGAGCTTGATCCTGACAGATTCAAGATTGACTCGGCCTTCCATCTTCCGAGGTCAGTAAAATGAGGACCCAGATTGTTGCGGGCCATATGCTGACTCTGTAAACCACTTAGAGAGGGCTGTAACGCGCTAAAAAGTGGTATATAAGTCTAAGTGCTATTGCAATTAACTGGCAAACTGTTTTAGATTACTTTTAAAGGAGAGTGGCTTTCCAGTGATTTATATACTGCAGAAGAAACTTTTCCAGATCCTACAGGTCAGAAAATTCTTTCTTTATCACCGTTTTATTCTATTTTAATGAATATAATAGAATAAAAATGTAACACATATTTTATAAAAAATATTCTAAAATGTAATATGAATAGACCAACATACTATAAAATAATAGCTTAATGAACAATGAAGGAATGCATATTAATACTGACATGAAGAGGAACCCACTATTGTAGCTTAATGCTTAAACCTTTTCTCAATTCCATCTCTCCAGATATGATGAAATAGAAAACTTCTGTATTGCAATTTGGTACTGGAGAAGCAAGAAAATGGAACAAAATGAAAAATCTGCCAGTATGTCTATCTCCTATAAACATTTGAAACGGGTGGGTTCTAACTTACCTCACTGCCAGTTCGCTTCCTCCCGCGCCATGTGGCTGCGCGTGCATTGTGCGCCATGTGGCTGCGCACGCATTGCGTGCTGCATGACCGCACGAGCGTGCACGCTTTTCGCACATGGCCGCGCATGCGCAGTGCCGAAAACTCGGCTTCTGCGCATGCGCAGAAGCAAAACAAGCAAAAAATAGCCAAAAAAGCCAAAAACAAGATGGCGTTGCATGCGCAGTGCCGAAAACTTGGCTTCTGTGCATGCGCAGAAGCAAAAACCAGCAAAAAACCCCCCCAAATCCCCCCCCCAAAAAAAATTCCAAAAAAAAGATGGTGGCGTCCACAGACCGGCACCAACAGAACCGGCTCTGTGACGTCACCACTGGTTTACTACCGGTTCTATAGAACCAGTGCGAACTGGGAGGAACCCACCTTTCATTTGAAACTAGTTAGCCTATTTACCTAAGTGAAGTCCAGACACTATATGGCTAATGTTCATGTCTAGCTCCATTTTCTATGGATGGTGTGTTCTAACTCATTTTCTTTGGTATTTATTATTTTCTCTTCTCAGTCTCTGCCTCAGTCCAAATGTGTGGAAAAATGTCATCCTGGATTTGTCAAGTGGGCTCGGGAAGGAGAGCCAGTTTGTTGCTACGACTGCATTCCTTGTCCGGAGGGGACCATCTCCACTCAGGAAGGTGGGTGACACAGAATAACAGAGTAGGAAAGATCCTTCGGAGTCTCTTCATCAAACCCCCAGTCAAACACAACCCCCCCCACAAAAAAAAGAAGGCCTGATGGAAGTGGACTCATCCGGAGGTTTTTTCATGAAAGTGCAAGTTGAAAGACCTATTGAAACTCAGCTGTTTTCTTGTTTATTTTTCAAAGTGCACGATTTCTTCTCTAAAGAAAAGACTAGCAAACACACCTTGAGGGAGGGGCTGGATAGAGTGAGGAGTGGGTGGTAGATTGGGCAAGCTTTACTGCTGCCAGAGAAAGTATCTCTTTTGCTTTTTAGTTTGTTTGTTTCCTTCCACATTTATCTAACATCGCTAAGGACGGATTAGAACTCACAGTCTCTGACTTTCTAGCCAGGTGCTTTAATCACTAGACCAAACTGGCTCAGTTTGAAGGATTATGTTCCGTTCTTTTGGCTTTCTCTACCAGCCAACTAGATTTCATAATATAAAAATATTCTGAGTCCAGTATATTAAGAAATACCCTAGGCCCATGCCATGTAAGGCTCTAAAAGTAACAACCAACATCCAATGAATTGGATCCGGAAGCAAACTGGTAACCAATGCAGCTCGCAAAATAAGGGAGGGTACATACACAGCTCTAGGAGCTCCCAGGACTGTGTGCACTGCTGCATTCTGTACCAGCTGCAGCTTCCAAATACTTATTTTATTTTATTTTATTTATTTATTTATTTATTTATTTATTTATTTATTTATTTATTTATTTATTTATTTATTTATTTATTTATTTATTTATTTATTTATTTATTTATTTATTTATTTATT
>QLTV01000222.1:245666-257997 GCA_003457575.1 Thermophis baileyi
ACTCGGGAGTAAGGCTTGGAGATACTTGGCCCCTCCCATAGGCTATATAAGTGGAGCACACGGCAGGGATCGTCGCAGGACGCAACTTCGTTCAACTCGTGTCAATCTAGCCTGGACTCTGTGTTTCTGTTTGGCCTTGCCAATTTTCTTGCTAATTGGTCCTTGGCAGCTTGTCAAGGAAGATCAAGGTTCGTGTGCTTATCTGCCTTTCCCTGAAAGACTGTTGTCAGGCTTATTATCATTTGTTTGGGACTCATTATGGCTGGGAATGCAAATAATTACCAGCCTTTAAAAATAAAAGAGGTTTTTGGGATGCCATTTGTGCTGTATCATTTGATTAGGAAGCCTAGGTCAGAACAGCACCAACATTTCCACCCTCTTTTTTTTGGGGGGGGGAGTGCATCTTATACTCCGAAAAATACGGTAACTGTAAAAGATAGATTAGAAATAAAAATTAAAATAAGCAAGAAAATGATAAGAGAACATCTGTCTGACCTTGATGATTATAAATCACTGGGACCTGATGGATTACAGATGTTATCTCACAGCCGTTGTACCGTTGTACCATATCTTTAAAAAAAAACTGGAGCACCAGGGAACTACCATAGAATTGGAAAAGAGCTGATGTTTTCCATCTTCAAAAAAAAAAGGAGGAAAACAAAAACAGACCCAGGAAACTACAGATCAGCCTAACATGAATACCTGGGAAAATACTGCAGGGTGGGGGGGGGATCAAAAAACAGATCTGTGAACATCTAGCAATAGCACTAGCACTTAGACTTATATACTGCTTTACAGTGCTTTACAGCCCTAATCGGTTTACAGAGTCAGCATATTGCCCCCAACAATTTGGGTCCTCATTTTACCCACCTCGGAAGGATGGAAGGCTGAGTCAACCTCGAGTCTAGTGAGATTTGAACTGCCAAATTGCAGGCAGCTAGCAGTCAGCAGAAGTAACCTTCAATACTGCACTCTAACCACTGAGCCACCACAGCTGTTGGAATCTAGAAACAAATGAAGTTATAACTAGTAGCCAGCATGGGTTTGTTAAAAACAGATCATGCCAAACCAACCTTATTTTATTCTTTGACAAAGTGACTAAATTAGTAGACCACTGGAAACGTTTTGAGTCTTAGAAGGGCAGTTCCTGACCATGTGTCCAGGTTCTCTGCATTAGACTATCAATTCCCTGACTCTTGGTTGTCTTTTATTTAAAAATAATGATATTTCTAGAACAGATGAAAAATGAAATTTCACTTCAGGCATAAAGAATTTTAAAATCAGCTCCAATTTAGGATAAATGTATGGAGATCTCATTGAAAAGAAAAGCACAGAAAGACCCAACAATTAATATTAGGGAAGGTTCAATGGTATTGATTGCCTCCTTTGCCTTAGAAGACAGGAAGGACTAGAGTTGTGTCATCAACGTACAGTTTAATCAAACTCTAACTGTGAGTGACCTTCCTCAGCAGTCTCTGGAGACAAAACATCATGGACAGCAGAAGTCAATTCCCTGGGTGATGAACTATTTTTCCTCCAGCATCACTTTCTGGACATGTCCTGACAGGAAGGACCACAACACCCCCAGGGATATATTTATGACTTTTCCCTTACATGCTATTCTCCAGCTGACCCTCTGCACATGGAATCTTGAAAGAACTTCAGGATCCCCAGAGTAGTTGTTTCTCACTGTAAGTATCACCATCCTGGATTTTCAGACCTCATCTGCTACTACTCTATTGACTGTCTTTGATGTAAACATCTGACTGAAGCATTGTGAAATGATCTTGTATCAGAAAAGGATAAATGCCTCAGGTCACACTGTAGGGCACAAGTTTTGGGACAGCCACAGATTGTGCTTCAGACTGTACCTTTCTCTCCTTTCCAGGTGAAGATTGGTTTGCCTGTGAGGTTGTTTTGAATTCTTCTAATCCTTCTTGTCGCTCTTGTTTAGAAACAGAAAGGGGATTGATTCAGTCCTATAAATGATGGATTTTCTGCTTCTCATGGTGTTGGTGTCTCAGGGAGTCTCTTTGAAGCTTAGAATGAAGTGCCCGCTTTATTTCGAGATCCGGGATGGAAAAAAACCATGGAACTATTACATGCCAGGAGACCATCTCATTGGTATAGCCACCTCTATGACAAGAATATCACTTGAAATGCTGCCTTTCAATATGGCTCCTACTAGTCAGTCTCATTCGTAAGTTATTCAATGTGATGGAGTTGCATTCCCTCCACTTGCAATTCTAAAACTCTTATTTTCTTTTTATTTCATTTATTCCTATGTTTCAGGAGCTGTCTAAAGTCTTGAATTGTTTTGATTTCTATGGCTTTCCTCTTTTGTGGAATAGACTCAAATCCAATTATGAGGCAAATAAAACCTGAAAAAATTCCAGATGATTTATCCATTCCCATCCAATCACTTGAATTCTGAGGTTGGTTTAAAGTAACAAGTTGAAAGGGTTATAGATGCCTCTGCCCAGCCCTTTCCCGTATTTAAATAACTATGCATTGATATCCAATGTTTGATACTTAGAAGAATAGATCAATCAATCAGAAGAGAGCTGGAACTGACCTTGGAGGTTTTCCAGTCTTTGTCCCCTGCTCAAGCAGGAGAGGCTATACCATTTCAGACAAGTGACTCTCTTAAAAACCTCCAGTGATGAAGCACGCACAGCTTCTGAAGGCAAACTGTTCTACTAGTTAATTGTCCTCAGTGTTAGGAAGTTTCTCCTTAATTCCAGGTTACTTCTCTCCTTGATTAGCTTCCATCCATTGCTTCTTGTCCTGCCTGCTGGTGCTTTGGAAAATAAATTGACCCCCTCCTCTTCGTGGCAGCCTCTCAAATACTGGAATACTGAAATACTGCTATCATGTCCCCCTAGTCCTTCTTTTCTCTCAACTTTCTGCAGTTGCTTTTCTAGGTCACTAAGGAAACAACCTCTTCATGTTATGTTGGTTGTACTTTAATGATTGAATGATTTTCAGTGTAGGTTACTGGGCAAAGGAAAAGTAGGACTGTTACAAATAATGGTGTATTTGTGATTCTTAATTGTGGTGGAAGACTATCTTCATCCCATCTTCTCATGCTGATTAAAAATTATATGACCATGGGTGGCTATCATTTGCCTTTGGCTTTGGATCTTTATTGCCTTAAGACTCAGTAGGCTTGTGTCAACAAAGAGAATCAAATTGGGAAAAAAATGCTGTTTTTATTTATGAAGATAACAACATGAACATTTTTTCACAGTACGGTAAATAGTTTTAAACTGCGAATCATGATTTTTGCCATTCAAATGATCAACAAGAATCCCAAGCTTCTGGACAATCTCACACTAGGCTACAACATCCATGACAACTATGTCAACGCTCTCGGCACTTCAGAAGCCTTGATGGACATGCTCTCTTCTGGAGAAGCCAATGTTCCCAATTACAGCTGTGGAAGAAAGGAAAATCTTTTGGCTCTGGTTGATGGAGCTAAGAGGGACATCTCCATCCAGATGTCAACATTAGTAGGCTCCCACAAAGTTCCACAGGTTTGTGTGTGTTTCTGTATCTGGCAAAGTGAGTGGGATTGCAGTGAATGAGGCATAAATCTAACCATATTTTGTCTACAAGGAGTGTGGTGGGCTAGCAAGTAAGATGTTGGGCTTGTTGACCGGAAGATTGGATGCTGGAGACCCAACTTCTATGCAATGGAGTGATCTCCTAACCTTCTCCCAGCTCCTACCAATTTGAAAGCATGCGAATACAAGTAGATAAATAGGTACCACTTCGGTGAGAAGGTAACAGGGTTCTGTGTGCTTCAGCTTACAGTCGTACTGCTCACAGAAATCAGGGAAGCATCTTTGACAACTCTGGTTCCTCTGGATAGAGGAAACTTTTACTTTTACCCTTATTTTGTCTATAGAATTCCAGAGCTGCTTTTCACCATGGCCTTTAGAGGTATCATGGCTGTGGATTGGGATACAGAACGGGGAGGGGGGGGGACAGTCCTATCCTCTCCTGACACTATTCCTATTGCTTTGGGAGCGTCTTCTGCACATTTCTGAAGGTGAGGAGATGCTCTATATCCAATCAAAAAGGTCTTCAGTAAAAAAGGAAGGTGCAGCTTTGAAGGGAAATTTTGTACAAAATAATGATATTTCCATGGTAAACAAATCCATGATTCATAAAATAATCCCAACGATTATCTTACCTACATTTGAGAAAACATACATGACTTATTGACCTGAGCATTAACCACTTCATTAAAAAAAAGTTACAAGCACATTATCCAACATGTCAACTATTTTTCATCCTAATATATTCACGATCAAATTGATCATAAAAGACTTGATGATAAATGGAGCCCCCGAGAGGATTTTCCACTGGCAGAATTTTTTTAAAAAATTCCTGACTGGTTGGCTTCCTCTATTGCAGTGGTTCTCAACCTTTCTAATGCCACGACCCCCCGCGACCCCCACCCCGCCCCCGATGAGGTGACAAAGGGGGTGTGGCACCAGGGGTGAAGGGCTCCCAGTTTGGCCGTGCCTGCGGGTCGCCGGACAGCTGGGATGCGGGAGACTTCGCCCACCCGCCCAGACACCGCCATTTGAGTTCTTTCACCCTCTGTGCATGCGCAAAGCGCTTTGCACATGCGCAGAGGGTAAAAGAACCCAAATGGCGTCCTTCTGTGCATGCACAGAGGGTAAAAGAACCCAAATGGTGGCGTCCGGGCGGGTGGGCGAAGTCTCCCGCTTCCGTGGCTACCGGCTGTCCGGCGACCCGCAGGCATGGCCGAACTGGGAGCATTTCCAAGATGGCGGGCTAGCGCGCGCGGCGACCCCTGTGAAAAGGTCGTTCGACCCCCAAAGGGGTCATGACCCACAGTTTGAGAACTGCTGCTCTATTGGCAGGTTCATTGATAAATATAAGCAATATCTACTATATCCAGTTTGGTGGAAGATGGCAACAATAGTTTGTATTTGTGAAGAAGAAATAAAAAGGAACTTTGCAATTACTGACCCATTATTCTTATAGATCTTGCGGCTCAAATTTTGCTAGTTTCCTCTTGAGGAGAGTTGAGAGTGGGTAGGTGAAAAGTGCAGTCCTTGCAGAAGAACAGAGTAGATTCACTATTGGCAATTGCTTTGTCTTGGGCCATCCATTTACAAAAAAAATGTCAATTGATGGAAACAATGGTTGTTTCCTTTATAAATCTTAGTGCAGCATTTGACATAGTAAAGAGAGAACTATTAGGGAGGAAATTGGTTTTTCTTGAAATGGAACTCAGACTGTTGGCTCTGATCAAAGCCCTTTTTACAAGCACTTGTTTGAGAGTGCAGTTTGGGCTCAATGGAGGCTTAAAAAGAAGGATCAATGTTTACCAAGGTGTAAGACAATGGTGAATACTTGCTTCATTTTATTCAGTGTACACATTAATGACTTACCAGGGTTAATGAAGGATCCTCAACTACATATGCCTAAGGATCAGGAACTAGAGGTGAGTGACAGGAGCTCATCCCATCCCATCCCATGGTACTTCCAGGGATTGAAGCACTGGAGTATTTGACCATTTTGACCAGGATCCTGAAGTACATATGCCTAAAGATCAGGAGCTAGAGGCAAGTGACAGGAGCTCACCCCATCCCACGGTGCTATCAGGGATTGAACCACCAGACTGTTGTCCACTTTTGGTTGGCAAATCCAGTGTCCTTAAGCCACTGAGCCACCATGCATCCCAATGAAATGGATAAGCTGCTACAAATGGACCCTCCAAATTACCAATTTCAATGCAAAAATGTACAAACATAATAGCATGATATTTACTTGAGCAAGATTTGGGCAGTTGTACACAATGAATGGAAGGTTTAACTAAATCTAATTAACTAATTTTACAGAATGTACAATAGATCAATTATCTATTGTGATCCTTATTTTGTGTGTGTGTGTGTGTGTGTGTGTGTGTGTATACATACACACACACACACATTATTTATTCTTATTCTTTTAACTTTTTATTTTATTTTTATGTCCAATCTTGTTAAGATTCTGTACTTTATGTTCTGTATCTTGATATGGTTTAATGAGTAATCAACAATAAACTATTCTAATAAGTTCCTGAGAAGCAAATTGGATTTACTACAATCTAATATTTTGGACTTGATCTGACCTCAAATATAGCATAACAGTCTTCATTGCTTTTTCAGATCAGTGATGCGTTTGTTTCAGAGGCTCTGAATGATAAAAGTCAATTCCCTTTTTTCCACGGGATGCTCCCCAAAGAAGGGATTATGTACCCAGCAATTGTCCAACTGCTCCTCCATTTCAGATGGACCTTGATTGGTCTCTTTACTTCAGACACAGAGAAGGGAGAGAATTTCATGAAGACTTTTACTCCTAGGCTTGTCAGGAGTGGAATTTGTGTTGTTATGTCACAACGTTTCTCAGTGACTGGACATACAACACCCCTCATGGATTCCATCTCTAAGTGGAGACAAGTCAATGTCTTTGTTCACTACATAGAATATACTAACATTTGGGACAGAGTTCTTTCTTTCCATTTAACGTTTGAAGGAATGACAGGACCCATTGAAGGGAAAGTCTGGATCATGGGAACCATCGAGCATTTGATATTGAGACAGGAGGGACTTTACAACTATGTGCATAGTATTTGGACTTTTGCTTTTCAGGGGGAAAAGGGGGCAACAGATGATGCTTTTGGAACTAAACTCCTTGGAAAATTTGAAGATCGGTGTTTTCACTGTTCTTTTTCAAAGCACGTTTTTTCTTTCAAAGGTCGGAAAAGATGCACCCAGAAAATGCCACTTGAGCCTGAAAAGGAATGGAGGAGTATATGGATCCCATTTCACCTCCATTTACACAGTGTTATTAAGACTCTGGTCTATGCTTTGAATGCTGCATATTCCTCCAGATCCAGGAGGAGAAGCAAGAAGGGCCAAGAGAGGTTGGGGGCTCCAAGGCTGCAGCCATGGCAGGTACGAAATCCCTACCAGGATCCGTGAAACTCCAAAGGTGAGGGAGAGGAACCTTCTCAATCTCCTTGTGCTACCAAAGGCCAACAGCTTGGCCAATCTAATCACTTAGGGAATAAAGTTGTGGGGATGGGTGACAAGAGGTTTTGGCTGAAGCTTGGCAAGACCAAATGGCTTTAGTTGCATGGATCTCCAAGATCTGGTAATTTAACATCTTTAGTTCTGAATAGTGTTGCACTACCCCTGAAAGGTCTGCAACTTTGTGTGCTTCCCCTCTCACTCACACTCACACGTCAGTGTGGTTTATGGAGGGTTTTATTTGTCTTTCTCCCAGCAATTATCTTCACCCGGTTTTAGAACTGTCCCAACTGAAGCCAGTCACGAGCAAGCCCAGATTAATTCCCCAGGCAATGGCCAATTAGTCCATAACAGAAATAGCAAGCTGCTTAAATAGTAAGTCCAATAAATGAACATAAAGCTCCCAGGAAAAACTTAAAGTACATCCATGTTAGCTCATGGGTTATAGAAATTCAGAGTCCCAGGAAACATGAACAAGCACGCAGCCATGACTCACACATGTTGATTCCAGCAATGCTTCCCTCTGCCTGCCATGCTAAATAGCTCCCAGTGCAGTCCATCAAGATGGGCTGGGCCTTTCCCCAAGCAATTTGGCAGACCTCCGTTTCTCTGCCCTGCGTGCTCTGAGATCCACTATGGCAGGCAGCTCCTCTCCTTCTTCTTCACTGGCCTGCAAGCTGGCCAAAGCCTGTTCTGCTGGCAGTTCAGGGTCAATAATTCCTGATGTGTCAGGAATGATCTCCTTCTCCCTTGAGCTGACCTCTGAGGAAGCGTCGGAGGAGTCTTCCAAAGGAGATATCACACTTTGGGATTCTCCTGGACTTGTGACCCCTACCTGAAGGGACATCCTGTGGGCCCCATCAGTCAAGGAATTTTGGCTGGCAGGGTCCAGGGAAAGAGCCTTTTCTATCATGGATTCTGCCCTTTGAAACATCCTTTCCCATGAGGTGAGAGCTGTATCCACCCTTCTGACCTTCCATTAGGGCCTGAGTACCTGGCTCTGCCAGGTGGCTTGGTGCCCTCCTAGGTGTGTATCATGCTGGAGATGGTTGACAGGTTAAGACAAGATCCCAGCTTTCCCTACAACATCAACAACATCAGCAGCGTATATGCTAATTTTAAAACAATATATGCATTTTAAATAAGTTGCTTTATGTTGGGCTTTATGATTAGCAACTTAAGAGTTCTAAGTTAATAAATTTGAAGGACACGGTGAAGCCAGAGGTGGGTTCCTCCCGGTTCGGACTGGTTCACCTGAACCGGTAGTGACCTGCTGGTGATGTCACGATGATGTCATGGATCCGGTTCGGTCGTGCCAGTCCGTGGGCGCTGCCATCTTTTTTTTTAATTTTTTTTATTTATTTTTTTTAAATTTTTTTGAATTTTTGTTTCTTCTGCACATGCGCAGAAGCTGAGTTTCCGGCACTGTGCATGCGTCACCATCTTGTTTTTGGTTTTCCTTTTTTTTTGTACTGCGCATGCACGCACAAAGCGTGCGAGCGGCCATGAGGCGCGGCCACGTGGCGCGGGAGGAAGCGAACCGGCAGCGAGGTAAGTTAGAACCCACCCCTGGGTGAAGCTATCTAGCTCAACTGCTCTCAGTCTGCAGGAATCCAAGTTCATGCTTCTCTGATAGATGACTTCTCAGTTTTTTCCATTATAACAAACAGTGAAGGAGAGACTGATCTTTTCTGGTTAACTGGCTCAACTCTGAAAGTTCTACTTCTTTCAGGAAGTACATTGCTAATACTTTGGTGAAATCAAGTTACATCACCAACAATCACACAATCTATTAAGAAAGTATAATGATATGTACAAATATGGTATGGCATCAAGCTAGGTAGTAGGAGATTGTGAGTTCCAATCTTGCCTTAACCATGAAAGCCATCTGGGTGAATTTGGCCAGTCACTCTGTCAGGTTCCGGAAAGGCGTGATAAAGGAAAACGCTCGACAACAATGTAAATGCTGTTGTAGTACTTTACCTTCCATGCTCCGGCACTCACTAACAATCACCCAGTGCAGTTACAGTGGAGTGAAACATTGTCAGTGTCAGATGTCTTGTGCACCCACCACCTTTTTAAAGCTCCCGCGCTCCACCCCACGATCCCGCCCTTCGGCTCCACCCCTCCCATTTGCGCAATTGCTGCACAGTTCCAGGTGTGTCATCATGCTGGCTGGCAAGCCATAGTTAGTCTTAGGGGTCCAAAGCAGAAGCCTGTCATCGTGCATGCGTATGGTCATCGCACATGCATAGGACGTAAGCACCATCTGTTTCCCGGCCGCCTCTCAGCTGGGCGGCGGCGCTGGGCCCGGGAGCAAGCCGAGAAGATGGTGGCGATCCCGGAAGCAGCCAGCCAGCAAGATGAAGCGTCCTGGACTGTGGGCTGCCGGTGTATCACTCGCTCAGTCACCATCCCCACCGGAATGGCAGCCCTGACATGGCGGGGCTGACACACTCACTCTCAGCCCAACAAATCTCATAGGGTTGTTTTTGTGGAGAAAATAGAAAGAAGAAAATCTGTTGGATATCTTAGCAACCTTGAGTTATCTGTAAAAATAATATTGTGTCAGTGTAAAACAACACACACACACACACACACAGGATCCTTTTCATTTTTCAGACTGTAAAAAGTGTTGGTGGGAGATTTGTACTACAAAACTTATAAGTCTCTTAATTTACCCTTACAATAATGTAGAATTAGCTCATGTGGTCATGTTTCCCATCTGGTCTACTTGGGAGAAAATTAGCCTGGCCAATTTCTTCTTGAGAACTCCATGCTTTCTTATTTTTTCCAAGGCATTTATGAATAATCTCATTATTTGTTTCTTTGTTCAATTTATTTGTGTTCTAAAATGTTTCCTTTAATAGACAAATTTGGTCAATTATATTTTGTCAGTACATATTTTTTTCAATATAAGATTGACCAATTTATCTGAGCCTTTTTCACTTTTTTAAGAAAGTGGCAGCGCTTGTTCTCCCAACTCACAATATTTGCAAGTTTGACAACTGTCGATGAAAGTTTTGAATGTGAAAAGACCACCTGGGATGAGAAAATAAATTTTATCCTTTTAAAATTCCTGGATGTTTGTATTCTAGTTCCATCCCTTTCTGGAGAAGAATGAGTTTTGCAATATTTCCCATTGGAAATTGTACTTGGACCAAAATGGAGACATAACAGCAGATCTGAACATCATAAGCTGGGTGCTTCTTCCCTTGTTGGATCCCAGTGACGAGCAACTGGGGAGTTTTGAAAGGCAGACATTTACAGTCAATAAAGATACTCTGTTATTGCTAACATTGCTCAACAAGGTGGGAGAAATATTGGTGTCCATTCTCTAGCTCCAAATGTCTAAGCACTCATGTCAAGTTGGCCAAGTCAATTCACCAAGGTGGTTGACCTTCACTGAGAATTGAATGTGAGGAGTAGAAATCTCAGTCTTCTTAAACTGCTTAGAAGGCATCAGTACATTAAGTCTTGCTGAGCAAAAAATGAGACTCCAAATTTACCTAATAATAAATGTGGGTCTGTCTTTCCATACCAGTTGGTGTTACCTAATTGTATTTCTTCAACAGAAAGATCTCTTGTATGTCTATCTGGGCCCTAGAAATAATATTTTCCAACAAAGAGTCACACTCATGTTCGTCTCCTGAAGCAAAAGGTGCTTGATCTCTTGAGAGATATGTTTTGCACTGATGATGTTACCTAGTTTAGGTAATGAAACATCTGCAAGAAAACAAGGAAGCTCAGAGGGCACCAAAGACCCCTCATTCCAACTCTGAACTACAAATATTCTCCTTTATTGGGACATGTGTTCATGACCTTACCTCTCCATCATCTAACTACAGTTTAGAAACTAGGCACTTGGTTTTATTCTCACACAACTAAAACGTCAGCCATAGAAATTAAAGAAAATATATACAAAGAAAGGCCCTCTCTTTTAAGGTTGACACCTCTACTTTTCCTATATATCTTAGACTATCTTAGACTACTTTCAAAGGGGAGCAGCTTTGCAATGTTTTATGTAGTTTTGAAGAATCCTTTGCACAGTGATAAGCTTCTTTCTTCATCACAGTTTTATTATATTTTCATAAATTTAATAGAATAAAACTTTAGTAAATTTAGAATTTAGAATAACAGAGTTGGAAGGGACCTTGGAGGCAGGGGTGGTATTCACTTACCTTCCCTACCGGTTCGCAAATGTGAGTGTGAGTGCTCGCGCGCTTGCTTTGCTTGCATGCACCACCTCTGCACATGCGCACAGCCTCACACGCATGCGCTTTAATCGCACGCGCGCCTTCTGTGCATGCGCCCAGCCTTGAAAACATGGATAAATAGGACAGCATTACGCCCGGGTGGGTGGATGGGGGCGGGCCCACCCGGTGGATGGGGGCGGGCCCACCCGCAGTCGCCGCTACCGGTTCACCTGAACCGGTCCGAACCGGCTGAATACCACCTCTGCTTGGAGGTTTTCAAGTCCAACCCCCTGCTCCAACAAAATGAAATTTAATATGGAGAAAAGCAAAGTTTTACACCTGGGCAGAAAACAACAAAGGTACAAGTACAGATTAGATGAAACCTGGCTCCAAAACAATAACAGTGAGAGGGACTTTGGAGTCTTAGTGGATGATCACTTAAACATGAGTCAGCAGTGTGCCGCAACAGCCAAAAAAGCGAATACAATCCTTGGTTGTATAAACAGAGGCATTGAATGAAAAATCACACGAAGTATTAGTACCACTTTATAAAGCTTTGGTAAGACCACACCTGGAATACTGCATCCAGTTTTGGTCACCACGTTACAAAAAAGATGTTGAGATTTTGGAAAAAGTGCAAAGAAGAGCAACTAAGATGATTAAAGGCCTGGAGGCTAAAATATATGAAGAACGGTTGGAGGAACTGGGTTTGGCCAGTCTAGAGAAAAGAAGGACTAGCGGGGACATGATAGCAGTATTCCAGTATTTGAGAGACTGCCATAAAGAAGAGGGGGTCAAATTATTTTCCAAAGCAACTGAGGACAGGACAAGAAACAATGGAAGGAAACTAATCAAGGAGTGAAGCAACCTGGAATTAAGGAGAAACTCCCTAACAGTGAGGACAATTAACCAATGGAACAGCTTGCCTTCAGATGTTGTGGGTGCTTCATCACTGGAAGTTTTTAAGAAGAGACTGGAGAATCACTTGTCTAAAATGGTATAGAATCTCCTGCTTGAGCATGGGGCTGGACTAGAAGACCTCCAAGGTCCCTTCCAGATTGATTCTGATTCCTTCCTTCC
>QLTV01000222.1:258903-277714 GCA_003457575.1 Thermophis baileyi
GTACATCTACATGGAGGGAAGTAAGCAGCAGGGTACCACAAGATTCCCTCTTAGGCCCAGGACTCTTCAATATCTTCATCAATGACTTAGAAGAGGGAATAGAAGGGGAACTCATCAAATTGGGATATGACACTAAGCTGGCAGGAATAGCCAACACCCCAGAAGACAAGCTCAGGATCCAAAAAGATCTTGACAGACTTGAACAATAGGCCCTATTCAACAAAATGAATTTTAATGTGGAGAAAAGCAAAGTTTTACATTTAGGCAGGAAAAACCAAAGGTATAAGTACAGATTAGGTGAGACCTGGCTCAAAAACAGTAACTGTGAGACCATGGAGTCCTAGTGGATGACCACTTGAATATGAGCCAGCAGTGTGCGGCAGCAGCCAAAAGAGCTAATATAATCCTGGGTTGTACGGTATAAACACAGGCATAGAATCAAAATCATATGTAGTACCACTTTATAAAACCTTAGTAAGACCAGACCTGGAATACTGCATCCAGTTTTGGTCACCACGTTACAAAAAAGATGTTGAGATTTTGGAAAAAGTGCAAAGAAGAGCAACTAAGATGATTAAAGGCCTGGAGGCTAAAATATATGAAGAACGGTTGGAGGAACTGGGTTTGGCCAGTCTAGAGAAAAGAAGGACTAGCGGGGACATGATAGCAGTATTCCAGTATTTGAGAGACTGCCATAAAGAAGAGGGGGTCAAATTATTTTCCAAAGCAACTGAGGACAGGACAAGAAACAATGGAAGGAAACTAATCAAGGAGTGAAGCAACCTGGAATTAAGGAGAAACTCCCTAACAGTGAGGACAATTAACCAATGGAACAGCTTGCCTTCAGATGTTGTGGGTGCTTCATCACTGGAAGTTTTTAAGAAGAGACTGGAGAATCACTTGTCTAAAATGGTATAGAATCTCCTGCTTGAGCAGGGGGCTGGACTAGAAGACCTCCAAGGTCCCTTCCAGCTCTATTCTGATTCTGATTCAGTGTTGGAGCACCCACAACTTCTGGAGGCAAGTTGTTCCACTGGTTAATTGTTCTAACTGTCAGGAAATTTCTCCTTAGTTCTTGGTTGTTTCTCTCCTTGATTAGTTTCTATCCGTTGCTTCTTGTCCTACCCTCCGGTGCTTTGGAGAATAGCTTGACTCCCTCCCTAAATCTTTTAGAATAAATTTGTTTCTATAATGCAATATGAATACTTCATCATACTTTAAAATCATGGATATATGAAGAATGGAGGAATAAATTTTAATACAGCCAGGAGAAGGAAACCACTTGTTATCACTTAATGCTTAAACCTTTTCTTAATTCCATCCCTCCTGACTTTATTAAGTAGAAAAGTCCTTTATATCAATGAGATATTCCAAAAGCAAAAAGGCTGAACTAAATGAAGAATCTGTCAGTAGTTATGTCTCCTGCAACTATTTGGAACTAGTGAGAGAGTTCATACTTATCTAAGTGAAGGCCAGAGACTCTCTTTCTAATACACATTTTGACCATTATTTTCCATGGATGGTGAGTCCTAAAATATTTTCTTTGGCATTTCTTCTTTTTCTGCTTAGTCTCTGCCTCAGTCCCAATGTGTGGAAAACTGTCATCCTGGATTTGTCAAGCGAGCTCGAGAAGGAGAGCCAGTTTGCTGCTACGACTGTGTTCCTTGTCCAGAGGGGACCATCTCCACTCAGGAAGGTGGGTCACACCAAAGAAAATGGCAGGCCTTATGGTAGTGAGGAGCATTTTCCTCAAAGCTTTTTCATGAAAGTGCAAGTTAAAAGACAGAATGACACTCAATTGTTTTCTTGTTCATTTTCTAACTGCTCAATTTATTTCAGGGGAGGAATAGCAAAAAGAACTTGAAAGTAGGACTAGTTAGAAATAGTAGTGTTTAGCACATTGGGCAAGCTTTACTACTTTTTAATCTGAGTTTATCTGCTGAACAGAACAGAAAAGCAGATTTGGAAGGGACCTTGGAAGTCTTCTAGTCCAACCCTCTGCTCAAGCAGGAGACCCTATACCATTCCAGATAAGTGGCTGTCCAGTCTCTTCTTAAAAGCCTCCAGTAATGGGGCACCCACCATTTCTGAAGGCAGGACATTCCACTGATTAATTGTTCTAACTGTGAGGAAATTTCTCCTTAGTTCTAGGTTGCTTCTCTCCTTGGTTAGTTTCTATCCATTGTGTCTTGTCTTGCCTTCTGGTGGTTTGGAAAATAGGTTGACCCCCTCCTCTTTGTGGCAGCTTCTCAAATATTGTAACATTAAGGTACCCGTTGAGTGTGGTTTATCAGCCATTTATAGTGTCCTTCTACAGGTATATATTAACTTCTAGGAACAGGAGATATCTTTGAAACGTGAGGAATGATATTAGGATAATTATTAGCAGGATTATTGCAATATTAATTATGGGCTCAATGGGAAGGTATCACTGATCCAAAATTTCTGTTGTGTTAAATTTTGGGGAGCCTTCGTTCCATCCATATTACCAATCCTCCCAATAGCAATTCCAGATTATTTGCAGGACTAGCTCTCTCTGCTAGCTTACCACATTTCACAAGATAGAAATCTTCTGAGTCCAGTATATTAAGAATTGCCATCCTGCAGGATTCAGGAAGTGTATCTAGAAAGATTAACTGATTCATTATTAACGTCTAATACTGTAGGTTCCTATGGAGATTCTGCACATTAAACATGAAATCCTACAGTTCCTAAGATTTGCCCAAATTCTATAGATCTTACCTATATATTTATACATTAGAAAATGGTATTTTTATTAACTTTATTCTGAGGAAATGTTAAAACATGTATTTGGAAGTGTAACTAGGAAGATTAACTGATTCATTATTAACTTCTAACACTGTAGGTTCCTATGGAGGCTCTGCATATTAAACATAAAATCCTACAGTTCCTAAGATTTGTTCAAATTCCATAGATCTCAGATATATATTTATATATTCAAAAATTGTATTCTTATTAACTTTATTCTGAGGAGATGTTAAAACATGCATTTGGGGAAATGTTTCTGGTAACAGCTGTTGTCCCAAGAAGCTTCTTCTTAAAATGTGAATGGAGAGATTTTTTAAAAAACAATCTTTTTGGTATTCTCAGATACAGAAAAATGCACCAAGTGTCCACCTGATCAATATCCAAATGAGGACAGAATCCAATGTATCCCCAAAATTACAATCTTCCTGTCTTATGAAGAAAATCTGGGCATCATCCTTGTGTCTTTTGCCCTATTCTTGTTCTTAACCACAGTCCTTGTTTTAATCATATTCATTAAATACCGAGAAACTCCCATTGTCAAAGCCAACAATCGGGACCTCTCCTACATTCTCCTGATCTCCCTCTTGCTTTGCTTCTTGTCCTCCTTTTTCTTCATTGGTCAACGAAGGAAAGCCACCTGCCTTCTCCGACAAGCAGTGTTCAGCATTGTCTTCTCAGCTGCCATTTCTTCTCTCCTGGCTAAAACTATCATGGTGGTGTTGGCTTTCGTAGCAACAAAACCAGGAAACCAAGTGAAGAGATGGTTGGGAAAGACCTTGGCCAACTCCATCATCCTTTCTTGTTCTGCTGTCCAAATTATTATCTGCTCCATCTGGCTGGGGGTTTCTCCCCCATTCCCTGAATCTGACCTCCACTCCCAGCCTGGAGAGATTATCCTGCAATGCAATGAAGGTTCTGTTGTTATGTTCTACATCAGCCTATGCTACATGGGCATCCTGTCTGCCATCTGCTTCATGGTGGCTTTCCTGGCCAGAAATCTCCCTGGGACCTTCAATGAAGCCAAACTGATCACCTTCAGCATGCTACTCTTCTGCAGTGTCTGGGTGAGTTTTGTGCCGACCTACTTGAGCACCAAAGGGAAATACATGGTGGCTGTGCAGGTCTTCTCCATCTTGTCCTCCAGCACAGGTCTGCTTGGCTGCATCTTCATCCCCAAGTGCTACATTATCATTCTCAGGCCAGACCTGAATACAAAGGAGCAACTGACAACCAGAAGAAATGTAGAAATGTGAGGAAGAGGAATTTTAAGTCTCAATAGTTTCCAGCATTCCACACTTCGAAGATGATCCAAATTCCTCTCCGTACACAAGGGGGCCAATGATTTTGCTTGAAATAATTAAAGAGTGTTTAGAAGATAATGTCCCCAATCTTGATATATAAAATTCTAAGATGTTCACTCAGTTTTTTTGAATTCTCAAAGCAGCATATCTAATGCCCTTAGCCTATTGAGGCCCAAGATGCCACATCCAGGTTTTTGAAACATGATACTTGTGCAATGGGATCCTGTCGATATGCCAAAAAATTTGGGGTGGGGGGGTGGGGGGTGGGCACTCTCTAAATTCCATTATTTTAGTTGTGTTTTTTAGCAACAAAATTCCTTCAATCCCCTTCTGTGGGAGAGTCCAAGTCATTTTTCTGTGGCCATGTTGTTTAGCCTTCCTCTAAAAATTGGCATTTAAAATGGGAAAAAGGAAATGCTCTATCTACAAATGGTATAATAAAAGTGAAAATCATTTGAAGATAATTGAGATTGTCATTAAGATTGCAACCCAGGTGGGGGTTGGGGCAGGGGTGGGTTCCAATTTTTTTTATTACCACTCTGTGAGCGTGGCTTAATTTTGTGGGAGTGGCTTGACGGCCATGTGACTGGGTGGGAGTGGCTTGGCGGTCGTGTGACCGGGTGGGAGTGGCCAACTTGTAAATTGTGGTGAAAAAGTGACTTATGACCATTGTTCACACTTAACGACCGTCGGTCGTTAAGTGTGAAAAATGGTCATAAGTCACTTTTTTCACTGCCCGTGGCCGGATCTCGCCAAATTCCAGAGGCGAGATCAACGGCCCCAAGCCTGCCGGAACAGCCAGGTCTTCACGGCTTTCCGGAAGGCCAGCAGGGTGAGGGTAGTCCGGATCTCAGGAGGTAACTGGTTCCAGAGGGCCAGGGCAGCCACAGAGAAGGCCCTCCCCCACGGGCCCGCCAGCTGGCACTGTTTAGCTGACGGGACCCGGAGGAGCACAACCCTGTGGGATTTTACCGGTCGCTGGGAGCTATGTGGTAAAAGGCGGTCTTAAAGATAACCTGGCCCTGAGCCATGTAGGGCTTTAAAGGTAATAACCAACACCACCGACCTGATGGTTTACATCCCAGAGTTCTAAAGGAGCTGGCAGAGGTTATCTCACAAATATTGTATCATATCTTTCAAAAATCCTGGAGCACCGGGGACCTACCAGAGAATTGGAAAAGAGCTGATGAGGTTCCCATCTTGAAAAAAGGGGGGAAAAACAAACCTTGGAAACCACAGACCAATCAGCCTAAGATGAATACCTGGGAAGATACGGGGGGGGGGGGAATCACTTCAGGCATAAAGAATTTTAAAATCAGCTCCAATTTAAGATTAACGTAGGGAGATCTCATTGGGGGGGGAAAGCACAGAAAGACCCTACTCTTAACATTAGGGAGGGTTCAACAATATGGATTGCCTCCTTTGCAGTAGAAGACAGGAAGGACTAGAGTTGTATCATCAATGTAAAGTTTAATCAAACTTTGTAACTTTGGGTGACCTTCCACAGCAGCCTCTGGAGACAAGGCACCATGAGAAAGGACAGCAGAAGTCAATTCCTTGGGTGTTGAACTATTTTCCTCCATCATCATTTTCTGGACATGTCCTGACAGGAAGGACCACAACACCCCCAGGGATATATTTGTGACTTTTCGCTTACATGCTATTCTCCAGCTGACCCTCTGCACATGGAATCTTGAAAGAACTTCAGGATCCCCAGAGTAGTTGTTTCTCACTGTAAGTATCACCATCCTGGATTTTCAGACCTCATCTGCTACTACTCTATTGACTGTCTTTGATGTAAACATCAGACTGAAGTAACGTGAAATGATCTTGTATCAGAAAAGGATAAATGCTCCTGGTCACTCTGTAGGGCACAAGTTTTGGGAAAGCCACAGATTGTGCTTCAGACCGTGCCTTTCTCTCCTTTCCAGGTGAAGATTGGTTTGCCTGTGAGGTTGTTTTGAATTCTTCTAATAGTTCTTGTCGCTTTTGTTTAGAAACAGAAAGGGGATTGATTCGGCTCTATAAATTATGGATTTTCTGCTTCTGACGGTGTTGGTGTTTCAGGGAGTCTCTGTGAAGCTTAGAATGAAGTGCCCGCTGAATTTCGAGATCCGGGATGGAAAAAAACCATGGAACTATTACATGCCAAGAGACCATCTCATTGGTATAGCCACTTCTATGACAAGAATATTGCTTGAAATGCTGCCTTTCAATATGGCTCCTACTAGTCAGTCTCATTCATAAGTTATTCAATGTGATGGAGTTGCATTCCCTCCACTTGCAGTTCCAACACTCTTATTTTCTTTTTATTTCATTGATTCCTATGTTTCAGGAGCTGTCTAATGTTTTGATATGTTTTGATTTCTATGGCTTTCCTCTTTTGTGGAATAGACTCAAACCAAAATATGAGGCAAATAAAGCCTGAAACAGTCCAGATTATTTATCCATTCCCATCCAATACTGAGCTCAACACTTGAATTCTGAGGTTGGTTTAAAGTAATGATTGAAAGGGGTATAGATCAGGGGTGGGTCCTAACTTACCTCGCTGCCGGTTTGCTTCCTCCCGCGCTGCGTGGCCATGCGCAGTGCAAAAAAATTAAATAAAAAATAAAAAAAATAAAAAACTGAAAACAAGATGGTGACGCATGCGCAGTGCCAGAAACTCAGCTTCTGCGCATGTGCAGAAGAAAAAATAAATTCAAACAATTAAAAAAAAAACCCTCAAAAAAAATTCAAAAAAAAAGATGGCGGTGCCCACGGACCGGCACCGACCGAACCGGATCTGTGATGTCATCGTGATGTCACTAGTGGGTTGCTACCAGTTCGGGTGAACTGGTCTGAACCGGGAGGAACTCACCTCTGGTATAGATGCCTCTGCCCAGCCCTTTTCCATATTTCAATAACTACACATTGATATCCAATGTCTGGTCCTTAGATAAATAGATCAATCAATCAGAATAGAGTTGGAAGTGTCCTTGAAGGCTTTCTAGTTCAGCCCTCTGCTCAAGCAGGAGAGCCTATACAATTTCATACAAGCGACGCTCTTCTTAAAAACCTCCAGTGATGAAGCACCCACAACTTCTGAAGGCAAACTGTTACATTGGTTCTCAATGTTAGGAAGTTTAGCCTTAACTCTAGGTTGCTTCTCTCCTTGATTAGTTTCCATCCATTGTTTTTGTCTTGCCTTCTGGTGGTTTTGAAAATAAATTGACCCACTCCTCTTTGTGGCAGCCTGTCAAATACTGTAATACTGATATCATGTTCCCCGCAGTCCTTCCTTCTCTAGACTTTCTACCATTCCTTTTCTGGGTCACTAGTGAAACAACCTCTTCATTTTATGTTGGTTGTACTTTAATGATTGAATGATTTTCAATGTAGGTTACTGGGCAAATGAAAATTAGGAGTGCTACAAATAATGGTGTATTTGTGATTCTTAACTGTGGTGGAAGACTATCTCCATCCCATCTTCTCAATGCTCCTAAAAATTATATGATCATGGGTGGCTATTATTTGCCTTTGGCTTTGGATCTGTATTGCCTTAAGACTCAGTAGGTTTGTGGGGTCAAACACAATTAAATTGAACAAAAACGTGTTTCTGTTGATGATGATAACAACATGAACATTTTTCACAGTACGGTAAATAATTTCAAACTGCGAATCATGATTTTTGCCATTCAAATGATCAACAAGAATCCCCAGCTTCTGTGCAATCTCACACTAGGCTACGACATCCATGACAACTATGTCAGTACTCTCGGCACTTCAGAAGCCTTGTTGGACATGTTCTCTACTGGAGAAGCCAATGTTCCCAACTACAGCTGTGGAAGGAAGGAAAACCTTTTAGCTCTTGTTGATGGAGCTAAGATGGACATCTCCGTCCAGATGTCAACATTAGCAGCTGCCTACAAAGTCCCTCAGGTTTGTGTGTGTATGTGTTTCTCTATGTGCCAAAGTGAGTGGAGTTGCAGTGTATGAGCCATAAATCCAACCATATTTTGTCTATAAGGGGTGCAGTGGCCTAGCGGATAAGACACTGGGATTGTCAATTGGAAGATTGGAAGTTGGAGACCCAAGCACCATGTGATAGGGTGAGCTCCCAATCTTGCCTCAGCTCCTGCCAACCTAGCAGTTCAAAAGCATGCAAACACAAGTAGATATTTTATTTATTTATTTATTTTTTATTTATTTATTTATTTATTTATTTTGTCAAGCATGTATTAGATAACAGATATAAGTATCAACATGATTATGAATACAAGAAATGGACATGAATAAAAGGGAATATTAGGACAGGGACGGTAGGCACACTGGTGCGCTTATGCACGCCCCTTAAGGACCTCTTAGGAATGGGGTGAGGTCGACAGTAGACAGTCTAAGATTAAAGTTTTGGGGGTTTGGGGAAGAAACCACAGATTCAGGTAGTGCATTCCAGGCATTGACAATTCTGTTACTGAAGTCATATTTTCTGCAATCAAGTTTGGAGCGGTTTACCATAAGTTTGTATATATTGTGCGCTCATGTATTGTTGTGGTTGAAGCTGAAGTATTCATTGACTGGTAGGACATTGTAGCAGATAAATAGGTAACATTTCAGTGAGAAGATAACAGTGTTTCTCTATGTTTCTCAGCTTCTAAACATGCTGATCACATGACCATGGAAACATCCTTGGATAACTCTGGCTCCCTCAGCTAGGAAACAGAGATGAGCACAACCCCCTGTACATGATTGTACAGAGACAACCTTTACCTTTATTTTGTCTACCAAATTCAAGAGTTGCTTTTCACTATGGCCTTTATAGGCATTGTGGCTGTGGATTGGGATAGTCCATGTGGAAGGGGGGAAAATCAGTCATATCCTCTTATGACACCATCCCCATCGTTTGGGGGCTTCCGCTGTGCAATTGTGAAGATGAGGAGGGACTCTCTGTTCAAAGAAAAAGGTCTTCAGGAAAAAATGAAGGTGATGCTTTGAAGGGACGTTTTGTACAAACTGTTAACCAAAATAATATTTTCCAGGGTGAACAATTCTGTGGTTTGTGAAAAGAATCCCAATGAGTACCTTACCTACATTTGATAAAACATGTATGACTTATGGACTTTTGGGACCAGACCATTCACAACTTTATTAAAATATTACAAACACATTAGCCAACATTTGGGAAACACATTAGGAAACATTTGCACTACTCAGATGACCCTGAGGACACAGATAAACCTCCAAGTGCCTCAATGACTCTCTAAAAGGATGCAAATGACCAGCTGTCTGCAAGGAATATAAATCCTTCCATTCCCCACCATCCAGTCAGAGGTTAAGAACCTTCTTGGATGAGAAGCGAAACATCTTCAAAGAAAAAAACAAGAAAAGTCCACTTGCCTCCTGAAAAAATACCTTTGTGATGTTAACTAGGCAGTTTGAGGGAACGTGTTTATAATTAACCAGAAAAGTATTTTGCAGACTTTTCTCTTTGATAGCAGGTCATGGGGGATAGACCCTTAGAAAGCCAATATTTCCAAAGAACTGAGTGTATCCAAAGGTATAGTTGTCAACCCTGAAGCTGACGTGACCGGAGCCATATTGGAGCTTCAGTGTTGTCACACTGGAGCTGAAGGAAAGGGAGGGGGGATTAGAGATAGGGGGGGTTGTGTAGCCATAATAAAATACTTTCTCTTGAGAACCAAGGACATTCTCACACTTGGACAGTGGAAGGAGGATTGAGGTCACCAGACAACCAGACAGTATCTTGATTGGACCATGTCATTGATTGTTTGGAGTTGTGGGAAAACTTTCTCTTTTAATTAGGTGAAAACACCGGGAACCTTCAGAGTTGGTTTTCACCAGATTTGTGCCAATATGATATCTCCAATAAAGCTATTCTTTGAGGAATCTACCTGCTTCAGAGTTTTCCTTGCTATGGGACTATTACTTGGAACCCTACCAACAGTGTCCATTCTCATGCATGATCAAAAATCCTTGTGTGACTTATTTCAATAAAATTTTCAAAGCTCACATAAAGAATCTTGTTGATGGTACAGGCAATCCCTGAGTTATGAGCATTTCCTTAGCGAACATTCAAAGTTATGCGATCAGCGTCTCCTAGCGTTTCTGAACGAGGCCCGAAACTATGACTTTTGCAGCACCACTGCATGTTGCCAGCTGAAATGGAGCTTCTGAGGAGTGCATCCACGCCTCAGAAGCCCCGTTCGGCAAATCCAGAGGCCTCGCCTGGCACCTTGCCAGCCAAAATAGAGCTTCTAAGGGGCGGATCCGAGACCCCAAGGCTTGGGGTCCCTATGGGGCCACTCACCACTGGGGGTAGTTGACAGTGTAAAAAGATCTCCCCGTTCTGTCTGTCTCCTTAGTTTTCATTTTTATATAGCTTTTTTTTTTTTAAATGTTTTTATAGCTATCTTTTTACTGTTCGTCAATCACCCAGAATCATCTTATTGGTGAGACGAGCAACATATAAATGATAACTAATAATTTCCTGACAGTAAGAACAATTAATCAGTGGACTGACTTGCCTCCAGAAGTTGTGGGTGCTCTGCGCCACGGTGGCGCAGTGGTTAGAGTGCAGTACTGCAGGCTACTTCTGCTGATTACCGGTGCCAGCAGTTTGGCAGATTGAATCTCGCCAGGCTCAAGGTTGACTCAGCCTTCCATCCTTCCGAGGTCGGTAACATGAGGACCCAGATTGTTGGGGGAAATATGCTGACTCTGTAAACCGCTTAGAGAGGGCTGTAAAGCACTATGAAGCGGTATATAAATCTAAGTGCTATTGCTATAGTCAAGGTTACTAATAAGTTTAAGTGCTATTGCTTTTGGAGATTTTTAAGAAGAGATTGAACAACCATTTGTCTGAAATGGTATAGGGTTTCCTGCTCAAGCGGGGGGTTGGACCTGAAGACTTCCAAGATCCCTTCCAACTCTGTTATTCTGTTATAATGATAACAACATATTGAACAATGGAGACCTTCCAGTAAACCCACAACATAATCAGGAGAAAGAGGGCTAAGCAGATGGGAGCAGTAATATTTTCTGCGAGAACTTTGGCGAGAATGCTCACTTATTGGCTCCTCTTAAAAGTTTGACCCCCATCTGCAACTTTCCCTAGAGAGCATCTGCCTGTTGACACATTCAGAATTCAGAGAAGTGATGTCTCCCCTCTTTGCCATTATTCAAATCATAGTGATTTGTTTGTTGTATTGCCACTAGTCCCTAGAGGTATTTCTGCAGACTTTCAGAACTTTTGCCACAAAGACATCACTAACAGGCTTTCTCCTCAATATCCCACTAGGGTTTGTGGGCTGATGTCATGGCACTGGAAAGTCTTGAGTGAAGACTTAAATGAGTCTGGAGACAGAGAGAACCTGGGAAGGCTTTTAGGGCAGACAGAAGCTTTGTTTAATCCGCCTTTCAGCTTTGAAGACTCTGGATTAGGAAGGTCCCTGAAGCTTCTGTCTTGGAAGAGGGCTTTGCTTTCTTCCACCTCTTCTTATTCTTTGTTCAAAATAAACACAGAACTGGAGGCTCCATCGGCACTACTAGTCATGTTACTTTTCATCCTGCTTCAGAGGCCCCAGGCAGTCCATGGAAGGCTCGATACCAAAAACCTCCTGAGTCCAAAGAAGGCAAAGTTGGAGTCAGAGAACCATTACAGACCAGGAGAACTTCTCATTGGTGCCATAGTCTCTGCAGTTAAGGTTTTTCTTCGACCACTAAGCTTCAACACAACTCCTTCATCCCAAGCACACATGTAGGTTCATTTTCGTGCACTGAATTACAGCTACTCCTTTTCTGAACAATTTCTAAGGTGAGCGGTCCTTGGTGCTCTCTGAGCTTGGTTGTTTTCTTGCAGACATTTCATTACCCAAACTAGATAACATCATCAGTGATAGTGATAGTGATTAAATGTCTGCAAGAAAACAACCAAGCTCAGAGCACACTAAGGACTCCTCATTTTAACCCTGAGCTACAAATATTCTTCTTTATTGGCAATTTCTAAGGTTCCAGCCCTCTTCTCTTACCAGGCATTGTCCCCTAGAACAGCTATATTTTCTCTACTTCTGTCCCCTTTCAAAGTTGGGTATCCATTTCGTACCCCGCTGCTGATTCTCAAATACGGACATCAAGTAGGGATGATGCTAAATTTTCTTCCTTACTTTGTAAATGAGGTCAGTTAAATCTCCTCTCAAGAAATGTTTGATAAGGGACTATAAAATCTAAACATTTCCAGAATTTGATAACTTGTTGGTTTTGTTGATAGTGTGCCAATGGTCCTTTCCAAATTTATCATTAATGAATCTCTATTAAATTGGGAGATTAGGTTAAACTACTGTGAAGTATTTGAGAAGGCTATGAGCCATGGTGGCGCAGTGCTTAGAATGCAGTACTGCAGGCTACTTCTGCTGACTGCCGGCTACCAGCATTTTGGCAGTTCAAGTCTCACCGGCTCAAGGTTGACTCAGCCTTCCATCCTTCCAAGGTCAGTAAAATGAGGACCCAGATTGTTGGGGGCAATAAGCTGACTCTGTAAACTGTTTAGAGAGGACTGTAAGCCATATAAGTCTATATACCGGTATATAAGTCTAAGTGCTATTGCTATTAATGAGAAGAGAAACAGGAAGAATGTCTAAAATCAGTCCAACATTTCAGTAGAAGCGCAAGCATGCTAGCAACCTCAAGAGTGTATGCAGTACTGAATATCCAGCATAAGCGAAACAGTCCTTTCAAATAATTGAGATTTCAAGGGATACTTCCCACCCAAAGTACATTGCATGGAACGGTTGCTGGAATTGGGTATGTCTGGTTTAATGAAAAGAAGGACTAGGGGTGACATGATAGCAGTGTTCCAATATCTCAGGGGATGCCACAAAGCAGAGGGAGTCAAACTATTCTCCAAAGCACCTGAGGGTAGAACAAGAAGCAATGGGTGGAAACTAATCAAGGAGAGAAGCAACTTAGAACTAAGGAGAAATTACAGAGATCTCTGCCTTTATATGCCATTAATCAATTTGGCCATTGCACTTTTTTCTTTTCTTTTCTCTTTTCTTCTATTTTCTCTTTTCTTTTTTCTCTTTTCTCTTTTCTTTTTCTTTTTCTTTTTTTTATGTGGGTGTGTTTGTGTTTGTGGGTGTGTGTGTGTGTGTGTGTGTGTGTGTGTGTTTTCTCTGTCGAATCACCTGGCATACCCAAATATGGGAGGGAGCATACTGCTTCCTTTCGCCTTTATATATATCGTGTTTCCCCGAAAATAAGATCCTGTCTTATATTTTTTTTAACCCTGAATTAAGCGCTTGGCCTTATTGCCATGCACTCAAAAGCCTGATTGGACTTATTATCAGGGGATGTCTTATTTTGGGGGAAACAGGGTGTGTGTGTGTGTGTGTGTGTGTGTGTGTGTGTGTGTGTGTATTATTAAATAAAATCTTTCTTTGATTGATTATGTACATTTATACTTGTAGAAAATTAGTGACTGAAGATTGGAAAATCCTGTTCTTCCTTTTTGCCATCCAGAAGATCAACCAGGATTCCCACGTCTTACCCAACATCACCTTGGGCTACAGCATTTATGAAAACTATTACCATGCAGGAAAGACTGCAGATGCTTTGCTGGGGCTACTTTCTGACGGGGAGACCAAGATTCCCAACTACAACTGTGGAAGGCAGAGAAACGCACTGGCTGTTCTTGAAGGGGCTGATACTGACATCTCCATCCAGATTTCAACCATGTTGAGAACCTATAAAATCCCACAGGTGTGTCTTTATTTGGCAGACAGTTTTCTGTTGTGCGATATTCAATCAGAGATCCTCAGTTGTAAATTAAGAGAAGAGTTTTATTACAAGAAGAATAAGCATTGAATTTTGTGTGTAAAGTTTAAAATACTTGGTAAGGCCACACTTGGAATACTGCATCCAGTTTTGGTCGCGACGATGTAAAAAAGATGTTGAGACTCTAAAAACAGTGTGGAGAAGACCAACAGAGAAGATTAGGGGACTGGAGGCTAAAACATATAAAGAAGGTTGCTGGAATTGGATAATACTAGTTTAATGAAATGAAGGACCAGGAGTGACATGATAGCTGTGTTCCAATATCTCAGGGGTTGCCACAAAGAAGAGGGATTCAAGCTATACTCCAAAGCACCTGAAGGCAGGGCAAGAAGCAATGGATGGAAACTAATCAAGGAGAGAAGCAACCTACAACTAAGGAGAAATTTCCTAACAGTTAGAACAATCAATCAGTGGAACAACTTGCCTCCAGAAGTTGTAAATGCTCCAACACTGGAAGTTTTTAAGAAGATGTTGGATAACCATTTGTCTGAAATGGTATAGAGTTTCCTGCCTAAGTAGGGGGTTGGACTAGAACACCTCCAGGTTCCTTCCAACTCTTCTATTCTATTCTATTCTATTCTATTCTATTCTCTATTCTATTCTATTCCTATTCTATTCTATTCTATTCTATTCTATTCTATTCTATTCTATTCTATTCTATTCTATTAANACTCTACTCTACTCTACTCTACTCTACTCTACTCTACTCTACTCTACTCCACTCCACTCCACTCCACTCCACTCCACTCCACTCCATTCCATTCCATTCCATTCTACAATCTTTTCATTCCTTTTCAGGTCAGTTACAATTTTGCTGCCCAGATTCTGAGTGATAAAATTAGGTTTCCTTTCTTCCACCCAATGCTTCCTGCTGAAGGATTCCAGTATCCAGGGATGGTCAAGCTGCTCTTACATTTTCGGTGGACCTTGGTTGGTCTGATGGCACCAGACACTGACAATGGGCAGAATTTCATGAGGACAATGACTTCCATGCTGATTAGGAATGACATTTGTCCAGTTATAGCAGAAACCTTTTCCACTTCTTACCGTAAGAAATTCATAGACCGGAATCCGTATCGCAGTTGGAGACAAGTGAACGTTTTTCTTTACGCTGCAGATAAAGATATGATCACTGGGGGTGTTAGCATTCTACGAATAGTATTTAAATCCTTTGAGCAACCTGTTATAGGAAAAGTGATGATTATAACAATTTGTTGGGACCTCACCATCTATTTTATGGGTTTGACTTTTCCCTTTCAATTCATCCATAGCATTTTTTCCTTTCTTATTAAGGGAAACCAAATGGCAAAGTCTCTTTTGCCTGTGGATTTTTACTATTTCATCAAAAACATAGCAGAAACATCCTTTACATGTTCATACCCCAGGGATACCTTTTCTGTGAAAGTCCAGAGACATTGCAGGGAGACAGAAGAACTGGAGGCTCTGTCCCAGGAGAATATCGATGCGATCCAGTCTTTGGATGGCTATTTAACTTATAACACAATCTGGGCTGTGGCAGGAGCCATCCATGCAGCTTCTACGACCAGTTCTAAGAGGACAAGGATCAAAGGGGGTCAAAACATGGAAACACCAAAGCTGAAAGGATGGCAGGTATTTCTTTTCTGTCTCAGAATCAATTTCAGAAGTGTAAGAATTGGGCAGCTACTTTTGAAAAATTGATTTATTTTGAATACGAAAAATAAAATGAACCCCAACTTTCCAGTCCTATCCCTCTTTCATTCCCTCCACTCCTTTCCTGTTTGTTGCAATGTATTAACTTCATTATGAGAGGAAAGAAGGAAGGAAGGAAGGAAGGAAGGAAGGAAGGAAGGAAGGAAGGAAGGAAGGAAGGAAGGAAGGAAGGAAGGAAGGAAGGAAGGAAGGAAGGAAGGAAAGAAGGTGTCAGGTCCCAGATATTTCTACAGGAAAGCTGGCATTTTGGTGGGAGGAAGGGGGGAGGGAGGAATGGAGTGATCTGTATATGAAGTTTCTGATTCCTGCATTACTGTGCTAATCTCTATATGAAGTTTCTGTTTCTGTTTCTTGCATTATTGTGTTAATCTCTATATGAAGTTTCTGTTTCCCTGCAATGATGTAGTGTGGGAGGGGTTTGGTTAGCATTGCTTTAAATAGCTGGTTTTAAGTGAGAAGCTTCAGTTCTTGCCTAGATCTCTTGTTATCACAAACCTTTCAATGAAAGCTCCTTTTGGAACAACTGCAGTTTCAAGAGTCCTGCTTTCTTGGGAAGATTGGAGAGGCAAGACCTTACAGAAGGAAAAGAAAGATATTGAGATTCTAGAAAGAGTACAGAAAAGAGCAAGAAGGATGATTAGGGGATTGGAGGCTAAAACATAAAGAATGTTTTCTGGAATTAGGTATGTCTAGTGTGATGAAAAGAAGGACTAGGGGTGACATGATAGCAGTGTTCCAATATCTAAGGGGCTGCCACAAAGAACAGGGGGTCAAGCTATTCTCCAAAGCATCTGAAGGCTGGACAAGAAGCAAGGGATGGAAACTAATCAAGGAGAGAAGCAACCTAGAACTAAGAAGAAATTTCCTGACAGAATAATTAATCAGTGGAATAATTTGCCTCCAGAAATTGTGAATGTTCCAACACTGGAAGTTTTTAAAAAGAGATTGCACAACAATTTGTCTGAAATGGTGTAGAATTCTCCTGCCTGAGCAGGGGGTTGGACCAGAAGACCTCCAAATTCTGTTATGCTGTTATTGAGGAAGGAAGGAAGGAAGGAAGGAAGGAAGGGAGGGAGGGAGGGAGGGAGGGAGGAAGGGAAGGGAAGGGAAGGGAGTAGGAAGTAGGAAGTAGGAAGTAGGAAGTAGGAAGGGAACCATTACAGGGAGACATGGAGAAGAGATGATATAGCTAGAAAGAGAGGTGAGAAAGAAACTGTGCCTTGATATTAAAGATGATTTCAGCCCTTTCAGGTAAGCTGGTCAAGAAACAGATACCACAGGGAATCTGGCTTTGGGTAACACCATCTTGAAGCCTATCCAATTTTCTCTCTGTCATAACTCACAGTGTTTGTCCAGATCATGTAAATTTGATGGGTAAGTTAGTAGTTTAAGGTTAGAGTAAGCCATTGAATTTAGAATGTCCTGTCTAAACATAGCCAGTTTTTCTTCTATTCCAGCTCAATTTCTTTCTTCGAAACTTTCAGTATTACAATAATTCCATAAATGGAATGTTTTTGGAGGAAAAAGGAGACCTCTCAGCAAACTTGCATATTGTGAAGTGGGAGGCTATGGTCAACAAATCCATTAGGAGAGTTATCTTTGGGAGTCTAGAAAAACAAGGATCACTGGATTTCAAGTTTATGATCTGCCAGAATGCTACTGCAGAGATGGAAGGGTTGAAGAAGGTGGGGTTAAATCTTGATTTCACTTTTCTTGATGTTCTTATCTAGAAGAACATCTTGGGGCAAGAAATGCCTCTGAATGTCATCTAAGAAGGAAAGTCTCCCAGGAAGGCAAGACATTCACTAGTTAGAGTTCCATGAGAAATGCACCCTCAACTATTCCAATAAAGAGTATATTAGACTTGTGAAAGGGAAGGAAGATTTGAGCCACAAGGAGAAATGATTTCTTTGCTTTTTCTTAGAAGAAACCTTCTATTCAGTATTTAATACAAAATGTTTAAATCTAGAAATCATCATGTGTGAAAAGTTAGAAGATCTATAGGAAAGCTTCAAGTAGCTTGTTCAACTTAATGAGATTCTAGATTTTATCACCTTCAAATTTAGCCAAGCTGAGCCTTCCTCTAGAAATCACCAATTCTTTTGTCCTTTGCCTTCTTTCTGGAAATAAATTCATTTTCTGTATTTCCCTCCTCTCTCTGCCCAGCCCCTTCCTCCTTCCCGATGTGTGGAAAGCTGTGTTCCTGGATTCATGAAGGTAACTCAAGAGGAGAAGCCCATCTGCTGCTATGACTGTCGTCCTTGTGCAGAAGGAACCATCTCCACCAAGGCAGGTCTGTGACACCAAGAGAAAGGGGCAGAGTTTGGAGAACATCAACAAAAGCTTGGTTTTTAAAACATCCGCTTCTTTATAATATGTATAATATGTTTCATAGTGAAGGATAAGAAATGACTTTGGAAATTAAACTGGGGGACAGGACATGAAATGATACTGGAACAAGGAGGGCTTAGCATTATGAGAAGGTTGACATCTCTTTCTTTTTATCTTCAACATACACCCTTCATGTTTTATACATCTTTTTTGGCTGAAGAGGCAGAATGTCCAAGATACGTTGATCAGGTCTCCCTACAACAGGGGTGTCAAACTCGTGTCCCACAGACCGGATGCATCATGCACTGACCACCCCCACCCCCAATTTAGCAAAGGGGGAAAAAGTCACGATACGTCACGTGATGACGCGGGTTTGACACCCCTGTCCTACAACTATCCATGTCAATGGATACCACTTCTATGGGCAGCCAAAGTTTATGCCTTCAGATATCCTGAGGAGCCACAAGACAAGTAATTTCCATTTTCAACTTTTCTGTCATGTGCAAGAAATTGGGAACTAGGGTAGAGTTCAAAAGTACTACAAGTTTTATTTCATGCTACCTATACACACACTACCTGAACTACTAAGGGTCAAAGCAAATTGGTGGTAGATAAGAGTCAATGGACTTCAAGGTAGGTTGGATTTAGATCTCTTACAGGGGCATAGAGACTCCAAACTGATGATGAATTTGACCCCACCCTCGGGCTCAACCTACTCATCTCTCACATCTTTCTTGCTATGTTCACAAAATCCAGATTATCCCACTCTCCAAAATGGCTCCTTTCCTTCCTTCCTTCCTTCCTTCCTTCCTTCCTTCCTTCCTTCCTTCCTTCCTTCCTTCCTTCCTTCCTTCCTTCCTTCCTTCCTTCCTTCCTTCCTTCTCCTC
>QLTV01000223.1:57792-69697 GCA_003457575.1 Thermophis baileyi
GCTGAATTCCATTCCATTCCATTCCATTCCATTCCATTCCATTCCATTCCTTTCCATTCCATTCCATTCCATTCCATTCCATTCCATTAATTTCTATTTCTATTTCTATTATTTCTATTTCGAATTTTTACCCGTTGTGAGAGATAATATATTCATCTATTTACACAAGTTACAGTGGCACTTAACATGATTGTTTTTCACACATACGACCATTGCAGCATCCCCATGGTCACATGATCAAAATTCGGACGCTTGGCAACTGGTTCATATTTACGACGGTTGCAGTGTCCCGGGGTCACGTGATCCCCTTTTACGACCTTCCGACAAGCAAAGTCAATGGGGAAGCCAGATTCGCTTAACAACCGTCTTCCTAACTTGTCAACTGCAGTGATTCCCTTAACAACTGTGGCAAGAAAGGCCGTAAAATGGGGCAAACCTCACTTAATAAATGTCTCACTTAGCAACAGAAATTTTGGGCTCAATTGTGATCGTATGTCAAGGACTGCCTATAATCAGTTGTTTTATATTAATGCCATATCGAAGCCATAATGCTGTTCCTCAGTAAATTATTTGTATTGTAACGAGCTATATTTATTCCCGAAAAAGATAGATGAACACATAATTATGCATATAGGCTGCTTGATTAGTATAATTAGTAATCAACACGTTTTTATTGCATATATATTTTGGATGTCATTTTTTTGATTGGAAAACTGCCTGGCCAAATTTGGGGAAGTGTTGAAGATTGAAGGAATAAGTAGCATTTCGATTCTTCTTCTCTTTGCGAAGTGCAAATTAAGAAAGAAAGGAATTAAGCATGGCAACATAGACCAATTTTTTTCCCCTTCATCCTTCATGCCAAACAAACAGCAGAACAATTTCTGTCTGTTTTTTCTTAAATGCTTTTTTAATTGCTTCAAAATAGCTTTTATTTTTTTGGAGAAGTCCAGGCAATCAAACCTGAAACTTTTTTGGAACTTGTAGAGCAGCTGCTATTCATATTTTTGGAAGTTACGGTTTTGACCGAATTTGCTCGCAGATAATTTGATTTTATTTATAACGTAATTTAGCTTTGGGTTTTTGAACTTTGGCTGTTTTAAGACTTGTGGACTTCAACTCCCAGAATTCCCCAGTCTGCATCCTTTAAAATGGGTGGACTTCAACTCCCAGAATTCCCTAGCCGGCATGCTTTAAGATGGGTGGACTTCAACTCCCAGAATTCCCTAGCCGGCATGCTTTAAGATGGGTGGACTTCAACTCCCAGAAATTCAATGAAAGAATTGGCCATCTGTCTAAAACTGTCTAGCTTAGCGATGGAATTGTTGGTCTCCATTTTGGTCGTAAATCGAGGACTTCCTGTACCCGTGATTCATTTTAAGAAATAATCCTATTGCATTTGTAATTTTATTTTTCTCCTAGATCAGGGGTCTCCAACCTTGGCAACTTTAAGACTTGTGGACTTTAACTCCCAGAATTCCTCAGCTAGCTTTGCTTTAAGACTTGTGGACTTCAACTCCCAGAATTCCTCAGCCAGTTGAAATCCACAAGTCTTAAAGTTGCCAAGGTTGGAGACCCCTGTCCTAGATGATATTCCCTGTTTTTTGTTTGTTTGTATGTTTGTGTTTTGCTGCCCTGAGTGATGTCAACACCCTGGTTGGGAGATGCTCTGTAAATAAATATGTGTGTTGCATTCTTGGCAACACAGCCCAGCTTGTTTCTGCCTTCTCACCTTCTCCTGTTCCCCTTAGGGGAACTTTCTGTGCCCAGGGCACGTGCCAGCTTTTGGGAAAGTGGGAGCAACTGTCAGCCCGTTGTGGTGTGGCTAAAAGGACAAACAAAAACACACCAGTTGCGTTGAACAGGGAAAAGTGAAAATTTATTTTTAAGGGGCTTTCAGGGCAAAAAATTAGTTGGGTAATAAAACGTCTGCAGGAAAACTATGGAATTCAGAGAGGCCAGAAAGGTGGTAAAATGGGGCAAAATTCACTTAACAACTGTCTTGCTTATCAACGGAAATTTTGAACTCTGTTGGGGTCATTAAGTCAGAATGCCAGAATGACACAGTTGGAAGGGACGTATACCATTTCAGACAAATGGCTGTCCAATCTCCAATCCCTTCTTTAAAACTTCCAGTGTTGGAGCACCCACAACTTCTGGTGGCATTTGTTCCACTGATTAATTGTTCTGTCAGGAAATTTGAGGGGCTCCTACAAAAATGAGGGGGTCAAACTATTTTTTGAAGCACCAAAAGGCATGACAATAAACAATGGATGGAAACTAACCAAAGAGAGAAGCAACCTAGGACTAAGAAGACATTTCCTAAGAGTGAGACCAATCAACCAATGGAATAGCTTGCGTTCAGAAGTTGTGGGTGCTCCATCACACACAAGCAACACAGTTACAAGATAATTTGAAATCTTTACAATCTCATACTGTAAACTAACTCATAAATGCTGAAAATGCAGGATCAAAAAACCTAGGACTGTGTTGGTGTTTTTGGCTGTTGCTGCACTCTGCTGGCTCATATTTAAGTGATTATCTACTAGGCCTCCAAGATCCCTCTCCCAGTTACTATTATTGAGCCAGGTACCACCTATTCCATACCTGTGCATTTGCTTTGTCGGGCCTAAATGTAGAACCTTCCTTACAGCGCTGCCCAATTAACCCTGTTTTTACTGACATTATATTTTAAACCAGGGTTTCTCTCCTACAGTAACTCCCTCTTTACAGTATAAGTGGAAAAGTCCATCTGTCCTTCAAAGCTAATATAAAATTTGGCCATTCATCTCTTCTAAGGCACTGTTTTTCCATCTCGGCCAATTTAAGAGGTGTGGACTTCGACTCCCAGAATTCCCTAGCCAGAAATGCCGGCTCATGCTGGCTGGGGAATTCTGGGAGTTGAAGTCTATACCGCTTAAATTTTCCAAGATGGAGAAACAGTGCCTTAGAACAGACGAATGGCCAAATTTTATATTAGCTTTGAAGGTCGGATGGACTTCTGCTATTTTACCGTAAGGAGGGACTTAGATTACTCCGTTTTTATGATTTACATTCTTTTTATTTGATTTTAAATGTTTATATCATCAAAAGTATACAGCTGCCCATCTCACTAATGGGATTCTGGGCAACACACAGTAAAACAAAGAATTAAAACAGATTTTAAGCAAGCATTAAAAACGATTAATAGAACGTTAAAAAAGATCGTGGGAGGTTTGGCCCTCAGGGTCATTTGTCTGAGATGGACAGCTGTATAAATTGACGAAATAAATCAAATTTTTATGCTTTTCACTGCAAAGTTTTCGAGAAGCCAATAGCAACTCTGAATTTGGCCAGCCTTTGTGAATATTTTTAGCAAAGCTGGGTGCAGGTTGGTTGATATTTAGTTCGATTTTGTTTCCCCCCCCCCCTCTTCGGCTTGTCATCTCCTATCCTTAAAATAATCTGGTAAATTAGTGACCTTGGGAACTTCCAAATAAATGTAGATTTGCATCAGATCTCTCAGACTTGTGGGAGGAAGACTTGATCCCCGTTTCTGCCACTTAAAAAAATAAAAAAAAAGCTCTGAAAAGGATTGTGTTAATTTTAGGTTCTCGGCTAAAATTACGTAGGTTGATGTTTTGCAAAGAGGAGATGGCAGAAGCTACGTCGGACCGAGAATTCAAAATTGGGCAGGAATCGATGATGGATGAAATGGGTTTGGGAACTGCAGGGGGGAAAAAGACACAATTTGAATCTCTTCCCCAGCCCTGTTTCCCCCCCCCTCCTTGTGACTGAAAAAGAGACGGTGTAGGTTGTCCTCGACTTACAATTATTCATTTAGTGACCGTTTGAAGTTACAATGGCACTGAAAAAAGTGACTTAGGACCGTTTTTCATACTTACGACCGTTGCGGCATCCCAATGATCACGTGATCAAAGTTTGGAGGCTTGGCAACTGGCTCGTATTTATGACGGTTGCACTGTCCCGGGGGTCATGTTATCCCCTTTTGCGACCTTCTGACCAGCCAAGTCAATGGGGAAGCGGGACTCACTTAAGAACCGTGTCACTAACTTAACAGCTGCAGTGATTCATTTAACAACTGCGGCAAGGAAGGCCATAAAATGGGGCCTTAACAGATGTTTCACTTAGCAAAGGAAATTTTGGGCTCACTGGAAGAAGGCGATTCATTTCAAGTGGGGAAGGGGGGGTGATGACCCCTCAGGACTCCCCAAGTTCAAGGCAAAAGAGAGTTTTTGTGCACATTTTGGGGGTGAAGAAGCAGCTGGTGTTTGGAGAAATTGGAGCATCCTGGGAAAATATTTTGATTTTTGCTTTTAGTGTATCATGCGAGAAATAATTTCTTTCTTTCTTTCTTTCTTTCTTTCTTTCTTTCTTTCTTTCTTTCTTTCTTTCTTTCTTTCTTCTTTTCTTTTCTTTTCTTTTCTTTTCTTTTCTTTTCTTTTCTTTTCTTTTCTTTTCTTTTCTTTTCTTTTCTTTTCTTTTCTTTTCTTTTCTTTTCTTTTCTTTTCTTTTCTTTCTCCCTTTTCTCCCTCATTAATGAAAAATAGCAAAACATAATAATGATGGAGATACCTATATTGTCAAAGAGCAAAAAATAAATAGCCTTTAAAAAGTGTTTTAGGAGAAAAAATATGAAAGAAATTCAGCAAAGAGGGGAAAAAAGCAGTGTATAGTTAACAGTTACCATCCTCTATATACTCATCTAACACACTTTTTCTCAAGCACACACATATTTCTAACACATTTATAGGACTATTTTTTTTGTGTAACTTGCCGTCATCTGTCTAAATGAGCTCCCTCGTCCATTCAAACTCTGCCTCTCTCAGCCATCCGTTCCCAGGTGCTCAGTTTCCAATCCATTGAATAAAATTCAACCATACATTTATCTTCCCATTGATCAGTCTTTCAGCCACAATAAGAGCACAGAGACCCATTTAAGCTGTCCACCTGTCCCAATTCCGTGTTCCAGGTACCTAATTCAACAGAAGATTCATTATCCTTTGGGGGGGGGGAAATGTTTTTCTTGCACGAAGACATTTATGTAACCCGTTGCTCTTTGCTCTCCCTGTGTGGTAACTAGAGGACATTGTAAAAACATGTTTTTGCAATGACACTACACCCTTAGTCCATTTCCAACCAAGTGCTGTGATTGACAGCGTATTTCTATACCAACATAACAGAGTCCAATAAATTCTAAATACTGTGTTTTTCATGCACAGGTTGCAAATTTGAGGGCCGTTTGTCCTCTTGCTAAAGGACTTACAACCCTCTTCCGTGCTCTGAGCAAAACAGGAACCTCTCGTTCTTCGTTCCACCCATTTCTTTCCTCTGCAGGCCCTCCTCGACTTACGACCACAATTGGAAGCCGAATTGCCTTCGCTAAGCAAGACGGTTGCTAAGGACCTAAGGCAGTCCTCGACTTACAACTTACAATTGGGGCTAGAATTCCCGTTGCCTAAGCAAGGCAGTTGATAAAGTGAGCTGCACCCAATTTTCTGACCACTTTTTTTTGGCCATGGTTGTTCAGTGAATCCATGCAGTTGTTAAGCGAATCGTATGGTTGTTAAGTGAATCCTGTTTTCCTGCATCGACTTCGCTTGTTGGAAGCCGGCTGGGAAGGTCGCAAAAGGGGATCACGTGAGCCCCGGGGTACTGCAACCGTCATAAGTACATGTCAGTTGCCAAGCCTCTTAATTTTGATCATGGGACCGCGGGGGCTGCTGCAACAGTCCTCAGTGTGAAAACCGGTTATAATTCAGATTTTGAAGCGCTCTTGTAACTTGGAATGGTCGCTAAACAAACAGTGGTCGTAAGTCGAGGACTGTAGGACTAGTATGGCATTTTCAGTTTTCTACACGGAGCTGAAATTTTCTTCCATAAGCAGAGAAAAAAAATCAGGAAGATGAGTGTTTGGGTTTCATCGATGCTGCCTGCCGATTTGAAACTCTCCGAGAAAACCTTGAGGACTAGCACCTTGCGTAGATCAATTTGAGCCAACTCTAGGTCCATTTTCCACCCGTTGTAACTTCGAACGGTCACTAAACGAATGGTTGTAAGTGGAGGACGACCTGTATACACAGACACACAGACAGACACACAGACACACACACACACCCCATGCTAGTAACCTGAAAACGCAAATATGAAATATTTATGAAATACCAAGTTCCACTTTTTCTGCAGATAAGCAAACCTGGAGATCAATCTAAGCCTGCACAGGTGATGGAGGTCTCTCTAGGATGCTGCTCATTTTACAATAGCTACTTTTATTTTTCCTCCTACCCCACCCCTGCAAGGTAGGCATTTCCTCGATGATTTTTTTTAAAAAATCGCATAGAGTGCAAAAAAAGTGGTCAACACTGGAACGTGATTTTCTGGTTAGGCGACCATCTCGTTGAGCTGAAATTTGTTTACGATCTTCTTTTTTTCTGATTGTCTTTTTAGGTTTCTAATTCTTCGTTTCTTCCCATCGGATAGCCCTTCCCAGCTGCCCCCTCCTCAATTTTGCACGGTGGGGCCAAGAACGGGCTCATACTCCAGGTAAACTTTTACCCCCTTTATTATTATTAATTATTTTTAATAAAGTTGATCTTTTAAATTCTCTTTCCAAAGCATTTCGTAAGATTTCCTTGTATCCGGTTATTTTTTTGACCCCAGTGTCAAATTTCTTAGGGTATTGTTTTTCAACCTTGACCTCTTTAAGAGGTGAGGAACTTCAACTCCCAGAATTCTATGCTATGCTGCCTGGGGAATTCTGGGAGTTGAAGTTCCACATGACTTAAAGCGGCCGAGGTTGAGAAACATTGGCTTAGGGGGAAAAGACCAATTCAAAAAGAAAAATTAAAAAGATCGTGGTATGGAGAGGCTTAACGGAGCCTCTCAAATTTCCTTGGAAATTGGGGGGAAAATTGGGACAAAAATTGGGATGTCCACAGGGGTGGCGTGTTGATGGCTTTGATGATGCAGCCATGGATGCCATTTTGACTTTTTTGACCTCTTCTGCCATGGACGCCTTTGAGGTGGGGGGAAATGTACAATTTTGAGCTTTTCTTCCTTGTGCTGGACAAGCCATTCTTTGAAAATCCGTCAGGGAAAATATGTCATAAAGGTATTGCGTTGTGACAGCTGCGACTCTCCTTTGTTAGATTTTGAGTCCTATGTCAATCACCAGGATGCCAGATTTTAGGATTTCAGAATGGCTGATTGCTTCTTTGGAGCCATAGCTTCTTCTTTGTGACCCAGCACGGCAAGCCCCCAGGAAACGACACACACACACTGTTTTCCAAAACAAAGAAGGCTTTACCACTAATAAATGCTTAGTAATAAGTTGATTACAGGGTTTATACCAAAGTTCTTGTTGCAAATCACAGAACACTTTGGCCGGGATTCCAAATACAAAAAACACAAACAGATCATTAAGTCCTTAAATTCCTCACTTGCTGGAATTGGCCGAGAGCCCGGACTGGAGTTAGTCCAACTGATATCACCAAAGTTCAAACAACAGCCAGGTAAAATACGTGCGTTGTTTCCAGCAAGAGTTTCCGTTGTGATTCAACCTGATATAGTCTGAGGGCGTGGCCCCTCTGCCTGCAAGTTTACCTTTGAAGAGACCTCCTTCTACACAGCCACTCTTGCCGGCTAGCTGCCCTGCGTGCCCTAGCATCAATCAGAGGCTCCTCCTCTTCACTGGAGTCACTTAACTCCTGCTGGGGAGGTGCAGAAGGCCCTGATTGAGTATCGTCCTCTGGCCCTGCGTCCTCCTCGGTCTCGGACTCAGGTGCTGGAGGTACAGACTGCTCTTGCCACCCCATGGTCGGTTCTTGGTCTTCCGGATCCATGAGCAGCTGCGCAGGACTTGGGCAAGCCACAACATCTTCATCTGTGTTGATTCACGAGTGGCAGATCCGTGGAGAACGAAATAATGGTTCGTTTTAGGAAAATCGAATTGTTGGTGGTGGTATGATTTGCTTGTCTCTGGAATGCAGGATGGAGGTTTCTTATAAGCGTATCGGGTTTCCTGCTTGAGCAGGAGGTTGGACTAGAAGACCTCCAAGGTCCCTTCCAACCTAGTTATTATGTTAATAGTTGCAAGAATTGAGTAGGTCTAGTTTAATGAAAAGAAGGACTAGGAGTGACATGATAGCAGTGTTCCAATATCTGAGGGACTTCCAGAAAGAAGGGGGGGGGATCAACCTATTCTCCAAAGCACCTGAAGGCAGGGCAAGAAACAATGGATGGAAACTAACCAAGGAGAGAAGCAACCTAGAACTAAGGAGGAATTTCCTGACAGTGAGAACAATTAACCAGTGGAACTGCTTGCCACCAGAAGTTGTGGGTGCTCCATCACTGGAGGTTTTTAAAGAAAAGACTGGATAGCGACTTGTCTGAAATGGTATGTCTCCTGCCTGAGCAGGCGGTTGGACTAGAAGACCTCCAAGGTCCCTTCCAGCTCTATTTTGATTGGTTGATTGATTGGTTCCTTAGAAACTATGGGATGGGTTGCGGGAGAGAAATCTGCCAGATTTGCCAGGCCAGGCTGTCTGTAGAGTTACGGGGCTGCTTCGGAGAGGAAGGGTCCTCCGATTGGACTCCCAAGGGCCAGAATTCCTCCAGGGGATGTACAGGTAGTCCTCGACTTATGACCATAATTGAGCCCCAAATTCCTGCTGTTAAATGAGACACTTGTCAAGTGAGTTTTGCCCCATTTTACAACCTTCCTTGCCACCGTTGTTAAGTGAATCACTGCCACCGATAAGTTAGTCACCCGGTCGTTAAGTGAATCCGCCTTCCCCATTGACTTTGCTGGTCAGAAGGTTGCCAAAGGGGATCACGTGACCCCGGGACACTGCAACCGTCATAAGTACATGCCAGTTGCCAAGCCTCTGTATTTTGATCAGGTGACCACGAGGAGGCTGCAACGCTCGTAGGTGTGAAAAACAGTCGTAAGTCACTTTTTTCAGCGCTGTCGTAACTCGGAACGGCCGCTAAACGAACTGTTGTAAGTGGAGCATTGCCTGTATTCTGTAATTCTGTAATTAATCCATTTTTATTACGGTCACGGAGCAACGTCTGTAATTCTGTAATTCCTCTTGGCCTTCTTCCTCTTCCCAAGGACGAGCAAACTTTGACCCGTTAACAGAGTGGACAGTCGCACCGTCCCGTCCGTGGCCAGCCGGACACGATGCAGAACCCCTCAAACTCTTCAATACCGCCTCTTCCCGCCAGCAGCAGCCCAAGGTGGCGAGGCCGAGACAGGAAATTAATCTAAATCTTTTCTGTTTTCCTGGAAATAATTAGCAGCTCTGATGATCTCCCGTGTTCTCCGAGAAATTAAGATTGTGCCGAAAATGGCTTTTTCCCCGCTTTCTTCTTCTTTTTTTTCTTTTTTGTTCAGTCTCTCCTTCTGGGAGTTAAATGGCAAAAAACAGGTTGCTGTGCGATGCAGCTGTGCAAATTGTGTTTTTAGCCTGGCAGGGAAGAAAAGGAACGGATATATACAGTATGTGTAAGGATGTGTCAGTGGCACATCCAAAATTGCCTCCAAAAGGTTATTTTTTTTCCTGATGAATCACCCCGTTAATTTAATAGCGTGAACTTGGCGAACCACCTGGGCGACTGGAATATCAGAAAGGAAAACAACCCCCTACTCAAGCAGGAGACCCTTCACCATTTCAGACAAATGGCTGTCCAATCTGTTAATAAAAACCTCCAGTGATGGAGCACCCACAACATCTGGTGGCAAGCCGTTCCACTGATTAATTGTTCTCACTGTCAGGAAGTTTCTCCTTAGTTCTAGGTTGCTTCTCTCCTGGATTAGGTTCCATCCATCCATCCATTTATTTCCTTCCTTCCTTCCTTACTCCCTCCCTCCCTCCCTCCTTCCTTCTAGAATCATAGGACTGCAAGGGACCTTGAAGGTCTTCTAGTCCAACCCCGTACTCAGGCAGAAGACCCTTTACCATTTCAGACAAATGGCTGTCCAATCTCTTCTTAAAAACCTCCAGTGATGGAGCACCCACAACTTCTGGTGGCAAGTAGTTCCACTGGTTAATTGTTCTCACTGTTAGGAAATTCCTCCTCAGTTCCAGGTTGCTTCTCTCCTTGATTAGTTTCCATCCGTTGCTTCTTGTCCTGCCTTCTGGTGCTTTGGGGGATAGGTTGACCCCCTCTTCTTTGGGGCAGCCCCTCAAATATTAAAACACTGCTATCATGTCCCCTCTAGTCCTTCTTTTCATTAAACTAGACATCCCCAATTCCAGCAACCGTTCTTTGTATGTTTTAGCCTCCAGTCCCCTCATCATCTGGGTCATCACTGGAAAAAGGGCTTCCCAACTTCCCAACGAAAGTTGGGAAAAACACACTTTTGCTGGGAATCACTTCTGCTTCGCCACTCCAGAAATGTATTTTTTTTTAAACTTGCACGAGAAGTTAAGTGGATAGTCTTAATTTTTACCTTATCTATTCTAATGGGGTGGCTATAAATCCAGAAGGAGTATTTTGGGGAAGATGGCAGGTGTAAAAAAGAAACGCAAGTGGAAGTTTGGCAGGCTTCAAACAAAAAGCTTTAAGGAGAGATTTTATAGCAAGTTGCAGGTGGAAGCATGTCAGAAAAAGTTAATGATCACCTTGAGTTAAATGAAATAATGCAGAAGGGGGGAAAATTAAGGACATATTGATTTTTCTATATATTCCCTCTCGAGCCGCACACTTAAAATGCCACATCCATAAATACTGCATAATTCCAATTTTTCATTCCAATTTTCAGGTAAGATTAGCTTATCATTGAGTGCTCCATCTGTTATGCATTTCGCGTCCCATTTGCATCCTTTGGGGATTATTAACATAATTGGGCTGCTTAAGCAACAACACAGGCAGCACGCAGCTTCGGTTGTCATGCAACATTTTTCGCTGCCAATTTGTCGTTTCGGGCTTTAACTTAACATCCCGAGAGGCCTATTTGTTATCTGATTGAAGTTGGAAATGTATAAATTATTACTTCGTCTCGGACGGGCAGGGAGTAGCAACGGAGGGACAGGTGCCAAAAGGAAAACCGTGCAAAAAGCGTTGAACAAAGTTTTACTTTTATAATGCAGTTTAGAATTTATTTAAAAAAAAATTGGTCTTTTTTCCCAGGGAGGTGTTGTTGGCATGAATTAAAGGAAGGGATGCCTGTTGAGTTTTTTGGGGTTTGCTCCAAAGGAATTAAGAGCGGGTTGCATTTCAGGTTGGAGACCTGAGAGAATTTTGCAAAAGGGACCGAGAGACGTGATTGGCTCTTTCAACCAGATCTGGATTGAGTAGGGGTAGAACTGAGGTTGAGCCAAGGACCCCTCCCCCATTGTCTCCTAGACCAGTGGTCTCCAACCTTGGCAACTTTTAGACTTGTGGACTTCAACTCCCAGAATTCCTCAGCCAGCTGGATGAGGAATTCTGGGAGTTGAAGTCCACAAGTCTTAAAGTTGCCAAGGTTGGAGACTCCTGTCCTAGACGGCATCGAAGGATGTTGTCTTCTACCTGAAAGTCACCATCCTACATTTGGTTTCTTCACTGCCAACGGACCGGGGGGCTGCAGGACATTCCTGAGAAATCTTTGGTGTTGTGTGGATGATCGATAGATCGGGGTTTTTTCAATCTTCCCAGCTTTAGGATGTGTGGACTTCAACTCCCAGAATTCCCCAGCCAGCAGGTAGATATATAGACAGACAGACAGACGGATGGACGGATTATAAAATTGTGTTGTAGATATAGGTAATATAATATAATATAGATGGATGGAGGGAGATGGATATGATGGATGATAGATAATAGAAACATAGACAGATGATAGATAGATAGATAGATAGATAGATAGATAGATAGATAGATAGATAGATAGATAGATAGATAGATAGATAGATAGATAGAT